>BSBK01006812.1:0-160000 GCA_027943335.1 Chamaecyparis obtusa
TATATATATACACATATATATATAGATACATATATATATATATATATACATATATATACATATACATATATATATATACATATATACATATACATATATATATATACTATATATATATATATATATATATATATATATACTATATATATATATATATATATATATATATATGTATCTATATGTATCTATATGTGTGTGTGTGTGTGTGTGTGTGTGTGTGTGTATATATATATATACACACACACACACACACATATATATACATATAGATATATATATATATATATATATATATATATATATATATATATATATATATATATATGTATATGTATATATGTATATATATATATATATATATATATGTATATGTATATATGTATATATATATATATGTATATATATATATATACATATATACATATATACATATATACATATATACATATACATACATACATATATATATATATATATATATATATATATATATATATATATATATATATATATGTATGTATCTATATGTATATATATGTGTGTGTGTGTGTGTGTGTGTGTGTATATATATATATGTGTGTGTGTGTGTGTGTGTGTGTGTGTGTGTGTGTGTATTGAATATACTTATATTCAATTGGCATACTTAAACACGAACGAAGCTATATTTCAACAATATATATTTTAGAGACCAAGTTGTGTTGGTAATTAGATATGAGATTGTTGAAGTGTTTGAAACTTCAATTGGTACATCCTGACCTGAGAACAACTGATTCACCCCCCTTCCCATCTATCCTCATCCTTTCCCTTCCTCTCTATGTCTTTTTCGAGAAACTTCCACAAAGATCCTCTTTGCATTATTTTATAGAGGGGGCACAACCTCCTGTCATCACCGATTTCATCACGACATCCGCTTTCCTCTGGGGCATCTTATTTTCTTATCTTTGATGCAACGCCACTTGTGGCACTGCATCAAAGAGGGGCAAAATGTAGACACCTAAAAATCCAACTTATTAATTACAAATATTTTAGTTAATAAAATGCCTGATGAAATCATCATTATTTAATTATTTAATTAATTAATTAATTAATTATTATTGTCATTATCCCCCCCTATTTTAATTAATTTCATTTAATTAAACAACCTTTCAAAAAAATATTTAAATCAAATTTACATGTTTACACCTCCTATTTATTAAATCAATTTAATAAATTATGTCTCAAACCAAATTCCTTTTAAATAAATTAATCATTGATTAAAAAAACCCTATATCCTAGATATCTTCTAGAATCCCCTAAACCTATCGTCTCATCTCTAATCACTCCCTAACCCCACTTAAGGGTTGATTCCTAACCCTCTTAAGCCTAACCCTCTCCCTTTGACCCAAGGTCAACACCCTCATTAATGAGCCTTACAAGCTCATTAATGACCCTTACACCCTCACTAATGGCTCTTATGACCTCATTAATGAGATCTCATATGTCTTCTTCCACTCTTGTCCCCTAGGACACTTCCCTAGTGTTTCTCACACATGTGTGAGAAACCCTTCATCATTATCCCTTTGACCCTAAGCTTTAACCCTTGGTCCTAAAACCTCACTACCCTTCCTAACCCAAGCCTCTCCTCAAAATATGCATTCCTCCTTCCAAGAGAAAAAAACCAATTCACTCTTCATTTCAATAGCATTGTTATCATGTTCATTTGCATCTAGATTATCAATATCATATTCAACATTGTTAGATTTCCTTCACATTTTTCATGTTTTCTAACTCATTTTAGCTTAATTAATGGAATAACATAGTTCATTTCAAGAATTTCTAATCATTTTCATTTCGTATCACATCTATATCAAAATTAAAATCAATCTTGCATTGCATCCATAGTTTAGAAAATCTTCATTTCATCATTTGCACCCTTGGAACCCTAGGGTCAAAATAGGTTCCCTATACCTAGTTTTGTGCCACTTTTTGGGTTTCCATGGATTGCCTATGATCCTAATCCACCCTAATCTGCATTGGGGACATTCTCATTATGCTAGGAGAGCACACCCGCATCCCTCTTAAATGAGAAAATCAAGTGTTGCCTAGGTGCTCATGTTTTAGCTCTATCTGAGGTGGTCTATGAATGGTTTTTATATATGTTGATGCATGCTTTGTTATGATTAAATTTTGAATGTCTTAGCATGCTCTCGATAGGTAAGGTTCACATCGTTCACATCATCCACAATTATACCTAGGAAAGAATATAAGGTGAGAAAAAGATTCTTAATATTACCTATAATTTGGACTTTATTTCCATCAAGATGCATAACTCTCCTATGTAGGGATTCATATTCAAGTTTTAGAGCCTCAAAAATTTGTTTAGACATGACTATGGTACTGGCTTCAGAATCAATCATGGATTTGTGCAACAACTTACCCATTGATAATAAATACTAAACACAAAGGAGTATGTTTAGTCTCTCTTCCTTGGCACTTGCTATGAAAACTCTATGATTAGTGAGCACAACGGGAGCACACATTGACTTTTAGGCTCTTCTTCCTTTATTTTTGATCTCTTGTATCCTTTTCAAGTTGAGGTTCTCTTTAGAATGGAGTGTGGCTTCTTTGTCTTAGATAGTGCCTCATGTAATAGTGACCTCTATTCTAGAATGGTAAGGATTTCTTAGAGAGACACACTTGCAGGAGCCTTCATTAGTTGCTCAAGAACATTGAGAGTGGTTGGCAAAATTCACTTTGTCTCTCCAAAATTGTAATTAGTTGTTTTATTTGGCCTTAAATAGGGAGATACAAAAGTGTATTCAAGTGCAGACTTGGAAGTACCTAACTTATATTAATGGACCACTTTATCACCTATGTTCTACCTCTTATTGCAGAATTGTAATTGGATTACACTTGTGTTGGTCAAGAAGTCGATGTGAAAGCATCATTTTCAAGAACCACCTCTTTATCGTCCATCCATAAAAATATTTCATGGTCTGGAGAAATCTTCTCTTCTCTTTATAAGGACATGCCTTGCATATTTGTAGTAAGTGCAACAGTATCCATGTCAGGAGATGTCTAAACACTACGGTTAGAAGTAATCCCCTGGGCCCTCTTCTTTGCAATAAGTTTCTATAAATTTCCTTGCAAGCAATTGTGTGGTGTGTATTCTGCATTGGAAGGGAAATATGATACATTAGTATCATCAACCAAGTTATTTTCCCTAGGTACCAATTCTCTGATTGTAGAAGTGTAAGAACAGTAACCATCTGATTATTAGCTTGCGCTTGGCCAAACATTGAACTTCCCTTAATCTAATGTGTTTGTTAATTGGGCTTTCTAGACCGATAATTCTAGTGCAGAGGATTATTAAAAGAAGTTTTCTATCTCTTCAGATTGATAATCTCATTGGAGAAAGTCTGCAACTAGGTCTTCATATCATTCACCATAGATGCTAGCACAGTGGGAGAAGTTGCGCTATTTGGATGAAAATTTTGGTAATAGTAGAGAGACTAGGGTGGAGTCTATGGAGAAACACAAGGATTCACTTCAACATAAACTAGAAGGGTTGCTAGAGAAGGGTAAAGAAAGCTTGAAAAAGTAGGCATAATGGGTCTAGGTGGGAGTCGGCCTACATCAATGATGTTATTTTCTATCCTAACAACAATACTATAAGAATTTGGTAAGGTGTTTTCACCTAGAGATAGGATCATCATAGACATGCTAGGATTCAAGACCTTGAGATAGAATACAAAATCCATACCAAGCAAAGGCCATGTAGAATCAGGTGTCCTATTCCATGTATTGTTGAATATTGAGTTGAGAACTATTATTGCCTCTTGCCAAGCTCTCTTAAAGGTAATAAATTACTAGAGAAACAAAGACCAATCTCCCTTGTTTGAAAAATTCTCACAGAAAGGGTTCCTCAAATCATACTAATTCATGATGGAGTTAGGTTGGAGACACTGATACTAATATTAATCTTTTCCTTTGAAAGAAGCTCCCAGAAGCCTCAAAGACACATCGTATTCAATGATATTATAAAGTGTGCAAACTTCTTCCACATATTGGAATTGTTCACTAGGAGGTTTAGAATCTTCTCTAAAAACCTTAGGAAGAGATTTTATGGATAAAGTAAGTGTCTACCCCCAGATAGTTGGAGGGGTTGGGGAACCAAAGGAGTTCCAGTATTCTAAGCCATAAAATTCTTAGGGGGATTTTGAGATATTTGCAGTTGTTGAATTTGACCCTACTATAGAAAACCTCTAAAATATCCAAAGACCAATGAAGAAACATGAAAATGAGGATTGGATGTAGCTGGCGATCTAGTAACTAGTTTTGTGGCTTATACATCTACTCAACCTGTAGCTAATATACTTAGGTGGTCCCATCGAGCATGCTAGAAAAAGAACAGTTGATATCTAAAATTTCTTTTAAACACACAACCTATGTAAAGCTTAGTGAATGGGGGGTCTTATGCTATTTCACTAAGCAACCTCTGAGATTTTAGAAACTGACTCCTTTTTTTATGCAGAGGGAAAAGGTGAGAAGTGTAACTAATCTATTCTAAGGCGATACAAAAAGACTTTGGAACACTTTAAAATTTATATGCATACACTATTCCAAGAAATAGAAAATCAAGGAAGTTTTACTACTGCTATGTTCTTAGGAATAGTTACAGATATATGAAAAACCCTTCAACATAAAACATAGAATGCATCACCCAACGATCAATACAAAATAGAGAAACTTACAACATAATCTATTCAACAGAAATCAAAGATGCATGCACTAAAGTCTAAAAAATAGCATAGGAAATTATCCAAGCAATGAATCTTAAAAGAGAATCAAAGGGATAGAAGCACAATTGATTTATATTATATTAATTAAAATTCACAAAATACAGCTTAAGGCTTCCAACAAGTAGTTTTTCGTAAAATGTGAAAGTCCTCTATTCTGTCAAAAATCCCTTTTAGAATACAATATTTACATATATAGGCAAATGAACCACCTGATTATAACCCTAACATGAGATCAGTTTTAAAAATTGTCAAGAACCCCTCTTTGTGAAGCCAAGAAGTTACAATTTTAGTCACTAGTCTTGAGAAAATGATAGCTAGCCCCCAAACTGTTAATGGGATCTAGTTATCCATTAATTTTATCAACTACCAACATATCATATCAAATCTTTATTAATCTTCTCAACTACCACCCGAGATCGGATTTTCCATTAATTCGCCCATCTACTTCATGAGAAATTTCCAGTAATGACAGAAAAACAAGATCAAAGACAAAAGATTTGTGGAAGCCTTTTTCTTTAGCCAGAAGATGACATGTGATAGATAAGTGTGAAATTTCCTTCAAAATAAATGTTGAACTCTTCTAAAGATAGGCTTGAAATAAATTGAACTCCCTTAAATGCTCATGAGGCTACCATGTGGATCACTATGCGACGAGGATATAACTTAAAGAAATGCAGGGTCCCACTAGCAAAAAAAAGTGGCTAGCACTTTTGATAAAATAGGTGGGGCTTGAATGGAGACTTTTAGCAAAAGAAAAGGAAACTCCTCCCAAATGCACACCATAATGCCAAGTCGAAAGCACGTAAAGCTGCAGAGCTTTTTGGTTAAGGAAAAAGTTATATGCTTCAAAATGCATGCCATAATGACAGTGGAAAGCACACATTACACCTCAAGAAAAACTCATCACGAAGGGAAATGAAGCCTTAGAAAAATGAACTAACTCCATGATGTAGTGAATTTTAATTCATTTACACAATTTGTCAATGTGAGTTGAAGATCTTAAAAATGATCTCATTAGAAAAGAATGAAGGCCCTAGAGGATGATAATGTTAAGATTTATGATAAATTAATAGAAGTTATTGTTGTTAGTTGAAAAACTATAGAAACTAGTTTAGATGGTCTAAGGAGGCTGAATGATCAAGTGGGGATTCTACAGGGGTTGTCCAAAGGTGTTGTTGTTCTTCCTATTGGGAGTTCCAAGTCAAAGAAACAAGGTTTGGATCTTGGTGTTGTATTATATTTATTTCCTAACCCTCTCACAAGCCTTGGAAGAAAAGATAGAGGGACTACTCTAGTGGACACTATGGTTAAAAAGGTGTGAAGCATTAATGAAGAAATAATTATGAAGAATGATAATTTGGTAAAAATTTTGTAAGGTTTCTGGGATATTTTCCCATTTTTTATTCTGATATTTTTGTGAGGTTTTCCACTATTTTTCATTATTGGCTTGATTCTATGATGCTTCCCCTATTTTTGGTCTGTTGGTTTCCTACAGGCTTGTGACTAGTTCTTTATTGTTTTTTTCTAGACTCTTTTGGTTGTTAAGGCTTCAAGTCCCTTCAAAACCTATTTTCCTTTAATAAAAAAAATACCTTCAAATCAAAGCAAGACACAAAGAAGTGAATCAAGTGAATTATAATTTGTCACCATGACAATAAGATTGGGTAACTTGACATCAATATTGTTGCTCAAGTAGAATGATAGCAAGGATAGGTTCAAATGGGTCTTTGTGCTATCTCGCTTTCAACCATCATCATCGATTATTAATGTACACTCAAAACCTATCAAGCGAGGTAGATTCAATGCCTTGTCCCTACACAAATACCTTGCACAAGACAACACATATGCATATACATCTATATATTTTGTTAACAGATAAAATTAGTAAAGGGAGAATAATAGCATAGTATGGATCTCATAAATGATAAACAAAACATCATCCCCCTTCATATGAACACATCATGGAAAATATCAACTCAAGCATATAATATAGGGCATGTGAGTACATCCTAAATCATCCTCAATAACACCACCAGTGTTGTGGGTTAGTCCATAATGATGTATCATGAGCATAAAACATAATCATCATACATCATAATCACTAGGAAAATATAAGTAATGATCCTAATGACATCATTGTATCCATCACATGCATAGATCATCAAATGACATCATTATCAAGTCTTGAATATCAGTCCACTACACACATCAAAGTCCTAAATCATCCTTAACACATAAATAGAGACAAAAAAGCATGAAGGGTATCACAAATCATAGGAAATATGCTAACAACATCAATATGACTATTAGAGATAAGTCATCAATAACATTGAATCAAGTGTTGAATTACAAAGTTATCATGAATAATCCACCAAAATATATTAGATAAGCACCTCTACATGGATGCCTAATGAAGTATCATACCCACATAAGTAGAAATGAAAACATGAAAGGGTATTATAACATCGAACAAACTTAATCCAATATCACCTAAGTATAAGCTCAGGGTCGTAATACCTACTTAGTTGTGTTAGGGTTACATAGGTGTTACAACCAAAATTTTCCAAACCCAAGCATCACACTAACCATTGCAAGAGATAGGCTCGACATAACTTCTGTCACCTTGTTTATAGAAAAATTAGTCGAGAAGAGTAAGATTAGGAAGGACTAGAACATACCCCATTACAGAAGGAGAAGAAGAGGACCCAAAAAATTGTCCAAAATCAATGTGAACTAATGTTTCCATGTTACTTTGAAATGAAAACTAATAACCATACCCATTATTCGGGAAGCTATATTAACTCTATTGGATATCACAATTTATGATGACCCTAACATCAAGGGGCCCAGGTCATGGGAGTCCCACCTTTGCAACATAGGAATAGGAACAAATAGGTTAGCAAAATTGATTGCAAGATTATTGCCTGAGCACTATAGATGTGGGATACATAGCGCTCTTCAAAGGACATAACAACATAAAGATTGACCCTTAAATAGTATTATAAAAAGTCCAACTTTTGATTTGGACCTCCTAAAGACAGTTAATGATATTTAGAGAATTTTCCTATATCTAAACCATCTTAAACCCCCTATATCTAAACCATCTTAAACCCTTGAAAGTTAGCCAATTTTAATATGTTGTGCATTGTAATTCTTTTAATAAAGTTGTTTGTCCAATTATCCAAGGAGATTGTGACTACTAAAACAATCCTACTAGTATAACCTCTCAACATTTTCAATT
The DNA here is from genome assembly GCA_027943335.1 of Chamaecyparis obtusa. Lineage (NCBI taxonomy): Eukaryota > Viridiplantae > Streptophyta > Pinopsida > Cupressales > Cupressaceae > Chamaecyparis > Chamaecyparis obtusa. Next base: position 8,023 of record BSBK01006812.1, read on the forward strand.
ATATTTTATTAAACATTACCTTGTTTCTATTGATCCATTTTCAATATTATTTAAATTATAATATCTAACTCTTGCTAAGCTCCTTATAGTTTTACATCTTAGTAGGAATAAAAAATAAATGTAAGATTTTAAGATTTTAGTCTTATGCCTTGATATTATTTAATTTTTTACATAAAATAATGTGCATATACAAATATTCTTATTCACAATGATTTATGCTTTATAAATTCATTACGAAAACCATTATAAAATTACATTATCATAATTTCAAAGCATGTATACTAATAAATATTTTCACATGTGTATAGAAACACATGACACTAAGTTATTAAAAATCTATCATCTTCTTTATACTTCTAACACACATATCCCTAGAAACTTAGCCTACCATATCAAATTACATACTCTTATACATTCATTTGATTTGTCTGCTTATCACATTGATCTATGCATACATAATAGATGTGGGGATTGAATTTATTATTATGAACTTGTTCTTATTGAATTTAAATTTAAATATTCAATTGTAGCTAATTAGTCCTCTTCAATCTTTTTTTCATAAGTTGAATAAATATGATTGTGGTACAACTTGATATTTTTTATAAGATATGTTTAGAAAAGAATCTTACAACAAAAAAAATTATAGAAATAATATGTATGTCCATGAGAAATATCACACTCCACCAACACAATCATAGAATCAAAAAAAAGGAGGAAATAGAACTCAAAAGAACAACAACAAATTAAGAAGTCTTCATTTAGTGGATGCTCATATGAACATTCCATTCATCTACAATCTAAGTCAACCTTATGAAAAAATTCCCACTATTTTATTTTTCTTTACCTTGTAAATTTTCTTCACTTGCTTCTTATCTTAGCACTTTTTTTTTTTTTTCAACGTCCTTTCCATACTATTATAATCCTCTTGCCAAATATACATAATTATAGGTGACTCAAATTACAGTATTGAAACATAAGTGTTATTAAAAGTAATAAATTATAACATTTTAATGTACTTTCTGAATAATGGAAATGAAATTTTGAAGCATTTCTTTTAAATGATGATCAAAATAAATGATAAGGTAGATAATGCGAAACATATTTTTCACATTATTCCTCTTTTTACCATGTTGAACCCTTAGACTTCCGCAAACATTGAACATCAAGAGCAACAACTGAACCGTTAGAAATAGGCTGAAGACACCTTTACGGTGATAGTTGAATGATCATTGGAAGATGAATTTGAATCAGATCGACTTCTTGTTGGAGGGAGAGTTTCGGAAGTTCAAAAGACATAGTTAACTATACACTCAACGCCCACCACTTCATCAGCTCAGATAAACTACAATAAACCAATGCCTATCACTTAATCAGCTCTAAGCTACAAGCACATATCATCCCAAACCACTCAAGGATACGGGTAAGCAAGCTTTCTCAATAGCTTCTTTTCTTTTATTTGCATTTCTGCTGCATCAACTTAAATTACCAATCTGTTCTGCAATTACCCAAATTAGAAATTCAGACTTCTAATCCAATCCATAAAAACATTTGAACTCAAATGACTTGCAAACAATACAAGTGTGGGAATCATTTTGTTGTCTCAGATGAGGGATACCAAAACAGCCCTTTTGAACACAATAGATGCCATTAAGCAATGCCTCGTAAAGGAAGATGGATGCAATATTGTTCCTGGTTTAAAGATGATCTTTACTTTCTTACCCTTGGAACTTCGATTGCTGGGGCTGCAGTTTTTGGGTTTCCAGCCCGCTTGAGCCCTCAGGGTAGAGTGGAGGATTCATGGCAATGGGTTGTCCTTCTTTCTCCTCTGTGGATTTTTTTGTTTGTTTTGCTTGGAATACTTCCAATAGTAGGGAGGACTTCAGATTTGGAGCCTGCTTTGAAGAATGATTTGGGGTTCTTAGGACCTGCCACTGTAATTTATCTGACACCTCTCTTTGGGAAATTCCCTATTGGAAAAAATCAGGAGGCAGATGAAATGTTTGACAAAATGTCCGTAGTTGTTTTTGTAGTAGAGAATCTGGATACTGTGGTATTTGCTGAGGAAAAAAGGGGACATAGTGATTAGAGAAACTTTGATGAGTGCGCCCAACCGGTGGAGGCCTCCTTCATCCACCATGCCCTTGTAATCAATTTCAAATACGATACTGACCTTTACAACCAGAATCAGAATTAGAGAATTGACTAAATTGTCTTTTAGATTCTATGTTTCATTGATCACAACACCATAATTAGCTGTGAAAACTTCTCCTGTATCATTCTTGTGCTGAACAATTTCTTCTGATTGCAGTTGTACTCAGCAAATAAAATTTTTAGATTTAGTTTCTGTAAAACTAAAAAAAACATCTAGTCTGTATCATGAATTCAATTGCATTAGGTTTGTCTTCAGTTTCATCGTTTCGTGATTGTTCTCTGCCCCTGCGTATTATTGATTTTAGTAAGTCACTGGATTGGAAATGTATTCAAGAGAGCATTTTTATGTATGAGAACTTCTTAGAACTGAAATATATTGTGTCATTTGAATACAATTTTTTTGACACGGGTTTTTCAGGTGAATCTAATTTTGTTTTGGTATGTTATATTCTATTTTCTAGATTTGATCTAGTTTGAATTGTTTTATATCTGGATACGGCTTAATTTTCTGACATACATGGTATAAAATCAAATTTGATTTTTTCAATGTCCAATTTGTGAATTAACAAGGTTTTTGCTTCTTCTGTTAGCCCTCAACAGGTGTGTTCGTCCTAGATTTATGTCTTTGATTGAGATGGAAGCGCTTCCAGAGGTTCTTTTTAATGAATTGATTCAGATTCTTCTCACCAATGACATCCGGTTGAAGCACAACTTTTGAACAGCGATGGAGCTGCAAGGCTTTACTATAAAACAAGTAGTGGAGGAATGCAATGTTCTAAAAAGTTGTGCTCATCAGGGCATTATTCGCCAACTAGTAGTCGAAGCCCATGCCAAAAGAGTGATTTCTGACATCACACTTTGGGATGTCAAAGATGGAATTGACCTTGCTCGATGGTGTAATAGCAAGGATGGAAAAGATATTATAGCAGCCATTGTAGAGAAAGAGGAGCTGCGGAAAAGAGGATTTCTTTTTGTCAGTCCTCACAGAAATATGCTTGATGTTCAGCTTGCTGAGCTTAACGAGGACATCTCCTCAAAAACCACCTAAACAGAAAACGAGATTGCCCAGCTTACTACAAAAATAGAGGAAATAAAGATAACACGTCAAGAGTACGAGGAGGACATGAAAAATCTATATGTTTATGCTGGGCGGTATAAGCCTCCAAATACAGAACAAGTTACAAGGCAGTGCTGGGAAAGATACGTCCAGGAGCGTCAGTATGCTGGCTTCGCTCTCTATACCTATAATGACACTAATGCTCTTGCTGCGGTTCAAAGGCATGGAAAATCCGTCACGGAAGACTACAAGGCTATATTCTGTTCTGATAATTTAGTTAGAAACGATCTTGAGAGATATCTCAACGCTAAAATCCGTGAGTCTGACAGCAATCCCGGTCTCGCTGAAAAGTACAAATCTATGCTGGTCGCCACAGGTCGTAAAGTGGCTGAGGAGGATGCAGGCTAGGCAGGTCCTCAATTTAGAGATAGAAACTTAATACAAGGAACACTTTGTAGACAGAAACTCGATGCGCAGATTGGTTCAAAGATTTTATTTCTGTGCTATTTTTGTATTAAGCTGGACAATCTCGTTTTCTGTTTCGGTGGTTTTTGATTAGATGTCTCAGAACCATAAATCATTAACTTGTTTATTCTTTCAAAACTGCACGAATCATAATGAGTTTTGTACTCGTTTTTATCTTATTTGTTAGGAAATGCAATACCTCTGGCTCTGCACGATTTGAGCAACAGGAGCATCATTTCAATCCTATTTTCAAGCTTTCTTAGCTTCTGTACGCAATGTGTTCTCTGTCGTAACTCTTCAATTTTTTCTACTTTTAATTGTTTCCTCAGGTATTTGAACAAGTTGTTAGATTATATGAAAATACTTATATGCATAGTCACAAAATTATATTGGACAAATTTATAATGCAGCACAACAACATACTCTGCAGTTCAACTCACGAGTATATTTTCAATCATTCAAATTGAGCATTTCACATGCACCTAGGTAAATTTTCCGCAGAGTCAACTCAACTATTCCCTTACCAGTGTCGAGAGGGTGGCTAATCCGTGTAGTAGAATTTCTCTCAAGATCTGTTTATGACGCTGATGATCTTTTTTCCAGCTAACATCGATCAAAGTAGAAAGCCCACCACACTCCCTTCTCTAACTTCGATGATTTAAAAAACCCAACAATTTCTTTATTTGTAATCCCAACTCTTGTTAATGATTAAATGACCCATGGAACTGGATTCTACAAGGCGAAAACTACGACACAAATTTCTTCAGTGCACTTTCTGTAACCAGTGAATGCATTTCCAAATATAACGATATTGGAATAATCTTGGGCTCACTTATTGATATCTGATCATATCCTGGCTAAATTTGTGTACTCGCTTTTCATTCTGATGAATCAATCAATTTTTGCTCTTTCTTAAAGCTGCAGTTTAATACATGCCAACTTAATACCTGTTCTCAATAGCAGGACATTCATTAAAATTCATCACTGGTTCTTGAAGCTCGACCATATGCCCCATGTTTTATACAATTTTTCTTACAAATGTCAACTTTTTCTGTGCGTTTTTAGTTTGTACCATCCTATTTTTTTTTGGAATGAATATGCAGGGGCATATAATGGTCACGTGCATTGCGAAGGTTAGGATATGCGTAAATTGGATTTGTTGCAAAGTCTTTAGAAATACTCAAACAAATGCAACTGTCAAGTCTAAAGCCAAATTCCATGAGTATTGCTAGCATCCTCTCTGCCTGTGTTAAAACAGAGTTATTGAAATACGGAATGTAAATATATCAAAAAAAAATGTCTGCAGTGATAACTTTTCCACAGAAACGTAGTGAATAGATTTCTCTTTAAAATTAGTTTTAGTGAATCGATCTCATAAATTCTCTGTATAAAGATGTGATTGCTCATTTCTATACTTATAGTCAGTCTCAAATTGAATTTACCCACTTTTTTGATTGACTGCATTTTGTTTGGGATTTCTGAATACGAATGTATGTATTGAGTAGCGAGAATATAGTGAAGCAAATTTGAAGCAACTTCTGAACTGCGCAGCCATTGAACAGGATTCTATAAGAATCTATGCACAATCCCACACGCAGCTTGAAGAAGCCCAAACAGTCCACATGGAAAAGCTTCTAGAAACTGAAAGGAGAAAACGAGATGAAATAATAAAGGTATGTGTGAGGCTTACCAAGAAGCTAAAGTACATTCAAGGAACAGCCCTAGACACTGGATATAACAATAAGTGTATTAGAACTGCCCCTGCTTATGATTCTTCAACAGAGTCTACACTAAAAAGTAATAGTAGTTTTCTGAGAAGCAGAAGCAGAAGCAGAAATTTTGAAACCCCTATGAGACCAGATAGGTTCATGACCTATGGTCTTCTCTAGAAATCTGGAAAACAAAAGACATTCACCATGCTTGCCCAGAGATAAAGACATAAAACTTAACTCGTCTGAATTTAAAATTATGAATCTAAGATTGTATTATCATAAGCACAATCATGAATCGTCAATTTCCTAAAAGAAGATTTCTATGATACCTCAAGGTAACTGATTAGTCCATCGTTACACATACCATAAACACAATAGAGCATGTCCCTCCCCCAAAATTAATTATTTACAAACAGAGGGGAAACAATGTCCAAGACACGTGGTAGTGATTAGAAGGTTTAACTGCAGGCTTAACCAATGCCTTTTATATCATTTTGTCGTTCTAAATTCACCTAGAACTTAAATAACCACGATATTTAACCATCTGTTACACTTGAGTAAATGTCAAAATATCACGGGGAACAGCAAGCCAATGTAAGGAACCTTTAGAAAACTATATTTCACACTGAATGGTCTTTTGATTTCTAAGAAACACAAAATTCAAATGAAGTCATATTGCACTTTATCCTTCAGTCACTTTTACCTCTATCTATTTTGATGGTTACTAGAATTTAACTAGTGCTAAAGAGGTTTGCCATTTTCCACTTCCTTTAGAGAGCATTCATCTGTCCTAATATTACCACTATCCGTACTAAGACAGGTTAATGGACATGTCTTAATCATATTCGTAGATTATGCCCTAGGGGTTTTAATTTTTTATAATTATTGTTTTTCTGTAATAAGAACGAATATTTAAAAGAAAATAAAATATAGCCAAATTTGGTTTAAATATTGATACAATTAAAAATAAGTTTTGCAAAGATACTAGTTATATGTGTGAATTTTAAGGATATCTAATATTTTTAAGGTAGTTGTGAAACAATTTTTTTCATCTGTAAAAGGTTGAACTCAGAATTTGTATTACTAAATTTGTGGAAGAAAATTACGTAAGAACTACAAAAGATCCCTACCAGGAAAAGACCGTCACAAAGACGTAAAAACCACAGAGAATACGAAAAGGCCTGCAAGCAAATCATCAAAGTCTAATGTCCAATAAGCAGAAGAGCTTAAATGGGACAAAAAAAGTAATATATCCCCGAAGCACTATCTGATTCAAAATAGACTACTTTTCTAAAAGTTGACCAAATTTTCTAAAAATCATCTTATCTGGACCAGAAAATGACTCTATTTCATCCCTCTGAACTTGCTTCAATCCACTAAAGTTGGCCTGAAACTGGTCCCAAGCTTTTGCTCCTACCACTTTGCTTCCTTGACCTTCTATCCACAAAACAATCCTCATTCTAGGATGTTGTAGACTAGGTGTCATCAAAAGCGTCTGAGGCCTTATATTGGCTATTCTTACCCTTCTTTCTTAGCAATGATCCCTCTCCATTGTCCAGTTTCTCTTCCTCCAACTTCTCGCCTGCTATCTTCTTCGATTTTAAATGAGGAGAACATAATTCTATAAGAAAATTTGTCCACCCGTCAAACCCGACAGCCTCCTTTTGACCTATCCATCTTTGTAGGAGTTCTATGTTTCTTGCTATTACTGGTTTGTGATTTTCAAAAGCCCTTATGTCCCTAATGATTAAAATAGACCTCTTCGGAAATTCCAATTCCGCTAATTGAACAGAACCATCTTATCTACAATATTTGTCCATTTTTATCTAAGTCTGGCAATAAAAATGATACTGGTACAATTAGTGAGCGATTACTCATTTCAACATGATAATCCAGATTCATAATATCCTTAGATGTAGCAATTTATTAAGTTCTTAAAATGCTCTAAAATTATCACCACTAGACTACTTATTCATATATCTAATCAAGATTACTGTCAAGTGACCAGTGAGCAAAGATTTATGTGCACATTTTAAGTTCAATCTGTATTTTCTTCATTAATAATCAACTTTGAATTCAACTATTTACATAGCATGCTAACATTTCTTATAATAATCTTTCTATTAGAATTCGGTATGCAGGTCAATAGTGATTCTTGAGTTTATTCTATAGCATAATAGTGCTGCAACTTTATTAAAATTTAGAGTTTCTAAATCTACATTTATTTGCACCAAACTTTTAAGTGATGCATTTCCAAATGAAAGCTCATTATTAAGATCCTACCCAACAATGAAGTGACTGACCTATGCGGTGCTTTAAATCCATAAACTCCAGATCAAATAAAAGGAAATTACTTATAATTTTACAAATAATTAATGTATTCATTAATTTGAATGTTACTAATGGGTTTGTATATTTAATTAATCAGGTTTTCTCACAAGTTGAGACTCGTTATCAAGGAAGATGAGTGTATATTGCTAGAAACTACAATTAAAACAATTGTTATATTGCCATTGATGTCAAATCTTAACTCATAAGACAGTTGCTATCTAGGATAGTACCATATCTTTTGATTGATGAAGAGTATTTGAAAAGAGGAGATAACAAGAGGACCTAAGGAAATGTTGAGTTATGTGATACTTCAACGGGTACTTGATTAGTTGACACATTGACAAGGTAATGTGTTGTTTATTTAAGTAAGAAGAAAGACTGGAATTGTAGGCTTAACTGAGTAAAAGTGAATAAATCTAGTTTAAGCCGAGTGATGTTAGTGTTGACCGAGCGCTAGTGTATGCCGAGTAAATCTAGTGTTGACCGAACATTAGTAATTGCTGAGCAACAAGAAATTACCGAGCAAACACAATGTTTGCCAAGGAAGATAGTTTGTAGTGATGACCAAGAAGATGAACACTGTATTGACCGAGTGTCAATAATTTACATTTGGAGAAAGAATTGAGGATCCCAGTCGACATAGTTGAGTTCTTGGGATATGTAAAATGTGTTGACATTATTAATGAATTGTATGGAGCATTTAATGCATGGTAAACCATTTTCTTATGGATTCAAAAAGATGTTTGGAGATGTATCTAGAAGGAAAATATGAAGAACATAATGATGGAAGGATTTGATGAATTTTACCTAAACCTAAGATCTACGAAGGAGATTAAGTGAAAAAATATTGATCTACCTGATCAAGGAGGTATAAGATTAACCTTATTGTGAGGTTACAGAGGTACAAGAGAAGAGGTTGATGTTATTGACTGATAAGTCTAAGTAGAAGGCTAAGGGTGAAGCTAGGAAGGAGCTCAATAGAGATGTGATTGCTTGAAGCAAATTCCAAGTAGATCGGAGATGGAGATGAAATTAAGGCCAATCATTAAATCAACATATGTGTGAAGTGGATCTGTATTTGCAAAGTGAGTTGTATTTTTTTCAAATCAGAACCTACTATTTTTTATTAAGGAAAATAGGTTTTTGATTAAGGAAATCAGAACCTACTGTTACTTTCTAACCATTGTATTAGTCTAAATACTTTGATCAAGATTGATCTAACAGTCATTGTATAAATCATTTAATCAAGGTGACATTCTGATGGAATGTTCTTAAGCCCTCTAACAAGGCCACTCTTAACAGGGTGATTAAATCCTTTAACAGGGTCACACCTAACAGTGTATATGTAAATCTTTAACCAGGTTGGGTTTTCACAAAGCTCACTTCAGAAGAGTGAAAATCAGTAGCATGTTACAAATTGGGTTTCCACTTTAAATCCTAGTGTTATATACTTGTGTGAATGATTTTAATGTGGATGTTGTTGAAATTTTTATATTTTGCAAGTTAATTACTTTTGGATAGTGGACTGCATATTATATATTTCTGATATATACTATAGAGACTGAGTTGAATTGTTGATTAGATCTAAGTTTTTTGAAGTACTAGAAAGTTCAATTGGTACATCTAGACCTGAGAACAACTGATTCAGCCCCTCCTCTCTGTTGTTCTAAATCATTCTAACAATTGGTATCAAAGCTGTTGGTACTTACAGAGAAAATTTTAAAGGTACTTGAAGCTAATGATTAAGATGTACAAAAAGGAGGTACCAAAATTGAAAAAAGAGAACTTCCCTGCATGGCAGAGTTTGATGAAATTTCATCTATCTAGTATTAGTGATTCAACGAAATACTATGTTGAAAATGGGCATGTTACACCTGATGCACCTTTGACTGCCAAGGAGATGAAAGAAAAACAAGAACACAATCAAGCAATGTTGGTGATTGCATCTACCCTAAGCTATCTTGAATTTGAGGACATCAAGGAATGTACTAATGCAAAGCAACTGTGGGACACTCTAGAAGATATCTATGGCGGAGATACAAATGTACTGAGAGCCAGATCTAAAATCTTGAGAGGTAAGTTTGATGAAATGAAAATGCAAGATAGTGAGAATATTGCTTAGTATTGTGGTAGACTTAAGGAGGTAGTGAATGCTATTAGAGGAGCCAATGGAAATATTGATGATGAAACTGTTATTGGTAAAGTATTGAGGACTTTTCTTCCTATCTATGCTATTAGAATTTCTGCTATACAACAATCAAGATGTAACCCTAGTAATGTTCTAACTTTGGAAAGTCTCATTGGTAAGCTTACTACTTTTGAGTTGTCTAATTATGATAACTAAAATGTTTCTAATATTGAATCTGCATTCAAATCACAAACGATTATACGTAAGTCTAAGAGAGAAAAAGAAAAATGTGTGAAAAGTGAGTAATAGTGACAATGATAGTGACACTTTTGATGAAGATCTAGATGATCTTGAGGCACTTATGGCTAGAAGGCTAAAGAGAGGAAAAGGGAAATATAAAGGTAAACTTCCTATTATCTATTTTTCATGTAACAAAGTTGGCCATATTGCAAAAAGATACCCTGAAAGGACTGACAAAGATGAGAGAAGAGAAAGCAAGTACAAAGACAAGAGAAATGAAAGAGATTATCGAAGGTACAGAGACAAAGGTAAGAAATCCTTCTATATTGCTAAAGAGGAAACCAATAGTAACACTGGTGAATCTGATGAATGTGATATAAAAGTTATTTATGTTGCTATGAAAGATGATTCTGAGGAAGATAAGAAAATTGCACTTATTTCTTATGTGAGTAAAGGTGATAAATAGATTATTGATAGTGGTTGCTCACATCACATGACTGGTGATAAAAGTAAGTTTGAAATCCTAAATCATTATAAAGGTAGAAGTGTTAAGTTTGGTAATGATGCACCATGTCCTATGAAAAAAAAGATCAATTAGATTGACTTATAAGATCACATATGAAAATGCTTATTGGGTTGAAGGTCTTAATTATAACTTGTTGAGTGTTACACAGTTGAATAACACTAGTTATCAAGTGAAATTTCATGACAGAAAGGATAAAATATTTAATGCCACTGGTGAACTAATTGGAAGTGGAGAACAAATAAGAGGTAACTTGTTCTATCTAGACCTATCTAAAGAAATGTTAGGCCATTTTTCTATCATGCAAAAATCTTATAAAAATGGCCTCCTCCCTACAAATGTTTCATGGTTTGTGTCTTGCCCTGTCTTCCTTGTGTTGTCACCGAGCTCCAGTCCAATTTGCACGTGCTAAATCATAAAGCCCAAAAAGTTATTCAATTTTCAAAGTCTGCTGGAAATATTGTTAAAATTTGCCACAATGTCGAAAACCCACTGTGTTTCTGAAAGTCCATGATGTTTTCGGTCTGTGTGTTTTTGATCTTTTACTGATAACCTTCGTTGTTTTCAACCCTGTGCTTCTTTCTTTTGTGCGCTTATCATTTGGCGTCAAAAATTCAGTGTGTTTTCGGTCTTCCGCTGTGTCGAAAACCCTGTGTGTTTTTGACCTCCCAGTTCCCTATCTGTCGGTTTTCCTTAAGTGCGCAAGTGCGATAACAGGTGGGCCCGGGCCTGCAAAAGTTCTTCCTGATTGGTTGTCACATGGCCGCATGTCAAACTTTTCTGACATGCGATCATGCGACCGCCTTCCACCTATCCACGTGGTCCCAGCTCTTAGTCATGTTCGGCTGCCTGGCGATTAGTTTCTAATTCAGCGACCTAGCGACTAGTGGTTATCTATTGATCTCCTGATTCTAGCGGTTAAGCGGTTGGCATCTCGCGACCTGGTGACTGTGTTAGTCACGTGATCTCTTCATGACTTTCAATTATCGGCTAGCATCTGGCAACTTGGCTGGCGGTTTGTTTCCCGTAGTCGCGTGATCGCGGAATGGTGGACCTGGGTTTTCATGCTTCTAAAGGCGGTGATGTGATGGATTTGGGTTGGCTGTCGCATGATCACATAGCCTAGTTTTTGGCTATGCGATCATGCGACCGGTCGACACGTGTCCATGGCGGTGTGATGGTGTTTTGTTGATGGGCCCGAGAGATGTAGAGGAGGTGGTGATGTGGCAGCCTATCACTGGTTGTCGCATGATCGCATAGCCCAATTTTTGGCTATGCGATCATGCGACCAAGTGCCACGTAGTGTTGGGGCCCGATGGCAGATGGTGACATGCTATGTTTTGATTGGTGCCGGTGTCCCAGGTGGCCAAGGGTTTGCAGGTGGGTCCTGTGGCAGGTGTGACTCGGCAGCTATAGCGAGTAGTGGCGTGACACGTGGCATATGGTGGGCCCAAGTTTGAGGAGTGGCGGTTGTTGGCAGGGCCGAGGCATTGTGTTCATGGGTTGTCGCATGTTTGCATAACCCATTTCCAGGTTATGCGATCATGCGACTAACTGCCTAGCTTATCAGTTGCGGTGGCGGTTGCGGAGGTAACGGATTATGATAGTCGCATGTTCGCATAGCCCATTTCTAGGCCATGCGATCATGCGACTAACCATCAGACGTCATGGTTGCAGAATTCTGAGGTTGGCCCGCGATGCTAGTCTTGCCGACATGCTCATTTTTTATTGGCTGCTTGTGGGTGATGTGGGGCCGAGGACTTTGTAGAGTTTTTGGACTGACCGTTGGCTGTGGTTAGGAGACCGCGGTCGCATGATCGCAAGGGCCATTTCCATGGCTTACGATCATGCGACCAAACATAAATTTGGGGCCCGTTTCCTGTGGCGGTGAGATGTGACTGCGTAATTGCGTGATTAGGGGCAAGCAGTTAAGAAATATGAAGCTCATGAATTGCTTGATGACCGTTGCATTTTTGAGTTTGAATTTCTGAGAGACAGGGGGTACCAGTTTTATGGAATTGAATGCAGAAAAGACCCTGTTTGGTGAGAAGCGACTAGTTTGCAGTGTGGTCTAAGATGTCGTAAGTGTTTGCGGGGGTGTTTTGTCATGCGGTGATGGACAAAATTTGTTGTTTGGGACTTTTTGCAAGTGATTTTGAAATCTTGATTGGTTGGGGGGTTGAGGACTTAACCTTGGTTACCCATAGCTTGTTGCATCCTACTGGTTTAGGATTTCAAGGCAACTAGTTGTATAAATGGGGGAATTTTTTACTGTGTCGGGGTTCCATTCTATTTTGGTTCCAGTGGGGAATAGTGAACTTTGTCACATTGTAGGAGGCAAAATAGAACTTCTTTGTATCTTTTGCAGGTTATTGAAGTGGTAGTCTCAATTCTGGTATAGACATGTACATGATTCATCACACTTAATATAGTTGTCTCAAGCTTTCAAGTCTCTCCTTGGTGTTAGTTTTATGAGTTTTGGATTTTCTGATCCATTGCATTGGGTTGCCTCTGCATATGTTCTGGTCTTTAGTTCTTGATCCAGGATCAAGTGAAAGATACTTTGGATAGGGCATAGATTCATTAGATTTGTCTACAGAAGGATCTTATAAGTAGTGGATGGGCTGAAATAGTTATATTTATGGCTTTGAGTCTTTGACAGTAGTTGGTTCATATTCTATATTTATTTTTTATGACTTTCCCAATGGATAATGGCACTGATCAAGGATTAGTACATTCAATTGAGTTCATTTTTTGATGGGTTTGGGCTATTTTTCTGCATCTTTATATCAATACCATTTCAAGTCTTTACCCTTCATAAGACCATTTTACCCTGCATAGTAGAGTTGATTCAATAAATGCCTAGTTAGCATTTAGCAATCCTTTGCTATGATCTACTTTATGAATCCAGAAGTATAGGGTGTGTAGTGAGTTTGAATTTTGTCTGGATTAGGTGTACCTACCTTAGTTTTGCACAGCCAAAAGTAGAAGAGGGCAGTCTTGTCCCTAGAGTTGGTCCAGTTACCCTAAGACCTCATTCCAATTTGGAGCTAACCATTCCTAAAATCCTCTGAGGGTATATTGGTATCCTGTTAGAGCATAAGAGTTTTCGAACACCAACAAGATGGTGACTCTGCTGGGGAAGACACAACAAATCCTGTTAAAAAAATTATGATCTCTGGTGGCCATTGGAAAGAGTCAGATACAAAATTAGCATTTGCAAATTTTTCTCACCTTGTTGTGAGTGGCGGCTTTGATTTGTCTCTGTTTTATCAGTGTTCTTCCTAATAAACAGTGTGTATACCTAGTGTAGCTTTGTGTTGGTTGGAAGAAGAAACAGTGAAACATTTTCCTCTCAAGGAGGTGGCGGCTTTGCATGACAAAGTTATCTGATGGAGTTTCAAGGTGAGCCCGGGATCTGCCCTGCCTTCTAGCCAAAGGGTCTTCTGCTGTAGGATTTCCCAGGTATTTTTCAAGTTTTAAATGTTCCTTATAAAATGGTCAAGCACTAAAAGAAGGATAAGGTGTAAGCAGAGGTTAGCATACTTCAAGTTTTCAGTTGCAGTTTGGCAAAATTATGTGGAAGTATTGCATTAAGTTTAATGGATAAGTTGAATAAGGAGCTTGCATTATTAAACCAGGGCATCCTTAGGGATTGCATAAGATTAGTCAGTTTGAAGGTGGGGTGTAGAAAGGATTTATCCATATCCTTGTTCTATGATAGATTCTATGAAGTATATGATGAGCTTCTTGAGGATGTTGAGTTTCCTAAATTTGACTTCATTGGTTTATTCCTAGAACTTTGCTTTCCTGAGTCAACCAGTTGGTCAAATGCCTTGTGGGTATTATGGATGTATCAGGGATTGGGTACTTGGTGATGATGATTTTGAACTTGAGGATGAACTTGGGGCTTTTCTCAGTAGTGTTGATATTGAGAGTGATGAAATTTATGAAGGAGATGTGTCAGGTGTTGACACTCTTTCTTGCAGTCATGAAAGTGATGTCTTTTCTCAATATGGGGTAGAAAGTTTATGTAATTAGTTAGATGAGAAAGAAAATTGGATAGATGAAGGTACTGTTGATGATTGTATGGCAGAAGATGATGTTCTTGAGGACAGCTATTCACTTCACAGTGAACAAATTTCAGACCTCTTGTCTTGTGAGTATCTCAGATATTTAGGGGAGACAGCTCTGAGTTCTTACATCTAGCACACATTGATTTTAATATGGAGCATGAGTCAATGGGATTTGACTTTGACATGTGTGCCTCTTCTCCCCTTCTTACCCCAGCACCACCAGGAAGCAACCCTATTATATATGATGTGTCGGATGATGAGGTTGCCAATGTTTTCTCAGTTTCAAGTGACTCAGTGGTCCTTGATATTGTTTTGAGTACTGATTGGAAGAGTTGTGTGGATTTTGAATCCTCTTCTGATTCTAAATCTGTTGCTAAGCCATGGAAGGATGGTCTCTCAGCTACTCAAGCTTCACCCTCTCATGGACAGGTTGATGTTTCTCTTCCCACCTATCAACAATTTTTGGTTTTGCCAAATGCTGACATGATGCAGAGTGCTCCTATGTTTAATGATGATGTCCCATGTGATGAGTTCCTTCAGTGTTTGCATGAAGATCAGTGTATCTTTTCCTTGGAGGTGCAAATTTTTGGTATGAATGGATCCAGTAGCGATTGCAATGACAGTTTGATAGAGCTAGAGTGCTTTTCTTTCCATGTGGACAGTAAAATTCCTGGGTTTGTTGAAGGGATTGAGGATGGTTTATGTTGCAGCTCCTTCAGCATTTCCCTTTTGGACTGCAACATGCATGTGCCATAGTATTTTCAGAATTGGTATGATTACCTTTCCAGCCCTCATGTGGAATGTGCCAGCAATCTTCGTTTTAAGCTTTTGAAGGATGGTTATAATTGTGTTCTGTCACATGGAAGCAAAATTTTTAGTTTGTCTCTAATGTGTGGAGATGAAAACTACTTGTTTGACAGAGGCAAGTATTGATCATAATTTTGGGGCCTTGAGGCTGGTTGTAAATACTGTAGATCTTTGTATAGTCTTTCCCTTTTCTGCTATGTGTTTCCTTTCCTTGTTCGATTGCCAGTTTTTGGGTTCCCTATTTTTGTCCAATGGTTGGTCTGCTCTCCCAGTGATTCTGAATCCTTGCCATGCCTGCAGGAGGCATGCATCCCCAACTAGAGCCACTGTTAGGCCATTTTTCTATCATGAAAAAATCTTATAAAAATGGCCTCCTGCCTGCAAATGTTTCATAGTTTGTGTCTTGCCCTGTGTTCCTTGTGTTGTCACCGAGCTCCAGTCCAATTTGCACATGCTGAATCATAAAGCCCAAAAATTTATTCGATTTTCAAAGTCTACTGGAAATATTGTCAAAATTTGCCACAGTGTCGAAAACCCACAGTGTTTCTGAAAGTCCATCATGTTTTCGGTCTGTGTGTTTTCGATCTTTTACCGATAACCTTCATTGTTTTTGACCCTGTGCTTTTTTCTTTTGTGCGCTTATCCTTTGGCATCAAAAATTCTGTGTGTTTTCGATCTTCCGCTGTGTCAAAAACCCTGTGTATTTTTGACCTCCCAGTTCCCTATCTGCCGACTTTCCTTAAGTGTGCAAGTGCGATAACAAGTGGGCCCAAGCCTTCAAAAGTTCTTCCTGATTGGCTATCGCATGGATGCATGTCAGACTTTTCTGACATGTGATCATGCGACCGCCTACCACCTGTCCACGTGGTCCCAGCTCTTAGTGGTGTTCGGCTGCCTAGCGGTTAGTTTCTCATTCAGCGACCTGGTGACTAGCGGTTATCTATTGATCTCCTGATTCTAGTGGTTAAGAGGCTGGCATCTCACGACCTGACGACTGTGTTAGTCACGTGATCTCTTCATGACTTGCGGTTATCGGCTAGCATCTAGTGACTTGGCTGGCGGTTTGTTTCTCGTAGTCGCGTGATCGCGGAATGGTGGACCCGGGTTTTCATGCTTTTAAAGGTAGTGATGTGGTGGCTTTGGGTTGGCTATCACATGATCACATAGCCTAGTTTTTGGCTATGCGATCATGCAACTGGTCGACACGTGTCCATGGCGGTGTGATGGTGTTTCATTGGTGGGCCTGGGAGATGCAGAGGAGGCGGTGATGTGGCAGCCTGTCACTAGATGTCGCATGATTGCATAGCCTAGTTTTTGGCTATGTGATCATGTGACTGGGTGCCACGTGGTGTTGGGGTCTGATGGTAGATGGTGACGTGCTGTGTTCCGATTGGTGCCGGTGTGCCAGGTGGCCAAGGGTTTGTAGGTGGGTCCTGTGGCAGGTGTGACTCGGCGGCTACAGCGAGTAGTGGCGTGACACGTGGTGTATGGTGGGGCCCGAGTTTGAGGAGTGGCGGTTGTTGGTAGGGCTGAGGCATTGTGTTCACAGGTTGTCGCATGTTCGCATAACCCATTTCCGGGTTATGCGATCATGCGACTAACCACCTGGCTTAGCGGTTGCAGTGGCGGTTGTGGAGGTAATAGATTGCAGTAGTTGCATGTTCGCATAGCCCATTTTTGGGCTATGCGATCATGTGACTAACCGCCAGACATCGCGGTTGGGGAATTCTGAGGTGGGCCTGTGATGCCAGTCTTGCCGACATGCTCATTTTTTATTGGTTGCTTGTGGGTGATGTGGGGCCGAGGACTTTGCAGAGTTTTTGGACAGACCGTTGGCTGTGGTTAGGAGACCACGGTCACATGATTGCAAGGGCCATTTCCACGGCTTGCGATCATGCAACCAAACATAAATGTGGGGCCCATTTCCTGTGGCGGTGAGATGTGACTGCGCAATTGCGCGATTAGGGGCAAGCAGTTAAGAAATATGAAGCCCGCGAATTGCATGATGACCGTTGTATTTTTTAGTTTGAATTTCTGAGAGACAGGGCGTACCATTTTTATGGAATTGAATACAGAAAAGACCCTGTTTGGTGAGAAGCAACTGGTTTGTAGTGTGGTCTAGGATGCCGCAAGTGTTTACGGGGGTGTTTTGCCGTGCGATGATGGACAAAATTTGTTGTTCGGGGCTTTTTGCAAGTGATTTTGAAATCTTGATTAGTTGGGGGGTTGAGGACTTAACCCTGGTTACCCATAGCTTCTTGCATCCTACTGGTTTAGGATTTCAAGGCAACCAGTGGTATAAATGGGGGAATTTTTTACTGTGTCGGGGTTCCATTCTATTTTGGTTCTAGTGGGGAATAATGAACTTTGTCACATTGTAGGAGGCAAAATAGAACTTCTTTGTATCTTTTGCAGGTTATTGAAGTGGTAGTCTCAATTCTGGTATAGACATGTACATGATTCATCACACTTAATATAGTTGTCTCAAGCTTTCAAGTCTCTCCTTGGTGTTAGTTTTATGAGTTTTGGATTTTCTGATCCATTGCATTGGGTTGCCTCTACATATGTTCTGGTCTTTAGTTCTTGATCTAGGATCAAATGAAAGATACTTTGGATAGGGCATAAATTCATTAGATTTGTCTACAGAAGGATCTTATAAGTAGTGGATGGGCTGAAATAGTTATATTTATGGCTTTGAGTCTTTGACAGTAGTTGGTTCATGTTCTATATTTATTTTTTATGACTTGCCCAATGGATAATGGCACTGATCAAGGATTAGTACATTCAGTTGAGTTCATTGTTTGATGGGTTTGGGCTATTTTTCTGCATCTTTATATCAATACCATTTCAAGTCTTTACCCTTCACAAGACCATTTTACCCTGCATAGTAGAGTTGATTCAATGAATGCCTGGTTAGCATTTAGCAATCCTTTGCTATGATCTGCTTTATGAATCTAGAAGTATAGGGTGTGTAGTGAGTTTGAATTTTGTTTGGATTAGGTGTACCCGCCTTGGTTTTGCAGAGCCAAAAGCAGAAGAGGGCAATCTTGTCCCTAGAGTTGGTCCAGTTACCCTAAGACCTCATTCCATTTTGGAGCTAACGATTCCTAAAATCCTCTGAGGGTATATTGGCAACCTGTTAGAGCATAAGAGTTTTCGAACACCAACAAGAAACATGTTTGTTTGCACAATTTAATGATGTATGGTTATGGCATAAGTGGCTGTGTCATGTTAATTTTGATAATCTAGTAAATATTAGTAAAAATAAAAAAAGTTAGAGGTTTGTTGAGATTGAAGAAACTTGATAATGTGAAGTGAAAACAATGTCAATTGGAAAAATGACAAAGTCTAGTTTTAAGAGCAAGACATATACTTCTGATAATATTTTAGAATTGGTTCATACCGACCTTTGTGGACCTATGGGTCTACAAAGTTATTGTGGTGATAAGTATTTCATTCTATTTGTTGATGACTATTCTAGGATGATGGCTATAATGTTTTTAAAAGAGAAATATGATGCATTTCAGTTGTTTAAGTGGTATTTAGCAAAAGTTGAAAAAGAAACAGGTAGAAGCTTTAAATGTTTGAGATCTAACATAGGTGGAGAGTTTATAGAAAATGAGTTTAATCTATTCTGCAATGATAGAGGAATAAAGAGATAGATGTCTACACCTAGGACACCACCATAGAATGGCATAGCAGAAATAAGAAACAGATCAATTATGGATTGTGCTAGAACACTAATGATTGAGAAGAATGTTTCACAAAAGTATTGGAGAGAAGCTATAAGTATAGTTATTTATACCTTAAACTGATTACAAATCAAGAAAGGTACAAATGCTACACCTTTGAGTTATGGCATGGTTATTCACCTAATGTGAAGTATTTTAGAGTCTTTCACTAGTAAATTTTAGCTTATTTTTCAAAGAGGATTAGTCAATTTTTAGATGCCAATTGGTCAACCAAATGACCATAACTATTGTTGAAGTTTTTTAGTTGATTAGTTGACACCTAATACCATCGTCCAAATTGTGATGTCTGTGGTAGTTGAATAATCAACGGACCTGCGGTTGGAATATTCACTTCAACTTGGAAGAATTATCTGCCATTCCTTTCATCTTTGTGACCAATGTTGGTCGAAATTGCGAGGACTTATGGTTGGAATAGTCATCAAGTATATAGCATTCTCGTTGAAATAACATAACAATGTTGGTCAAAATTGCAACGAGGGGTGGTCAGAATAGTCATCAAGTATATAGCATTCTCGTCGATAAGTATATTCTTTTGACGTAAAAAAAGTGACAACAAATTTAAAATAAAATTTAAAATAAAATATATTACCAAATTAAGCATAGAAATAATATGCTTAATCTATTAGTAATAATATGCTTAATCTATTATTAATTATCTACATTTAATCTGCCAATTACTAATATTTTTGTACTACACATGCAACGTATTGTCAGTTTGAAGATAGTCTGTGCCATGTGCGATGGTTAAGTAATGGGAAAGTTATGATGATTTAATTGTATAACTACTAGATGGGTGTGGATGGTGGGATGGGGGGTGTATTGGTCAATATGATCTTCTCATGAAGACACAATCTGGTGTTTATATTTTTAAACTCTCTATTCAATGCAACATTGATAGGAAAATAATTCATTGATTGCTATTATAAGTTTTGATCATTCCATGTACTGATTATATTGTTTTGAAGTCTTAAAATCAAATAATTTCAATCCTTTTATTGAATGTTCCTATACAATGCTTGGCGTGCAAAAAATCTTTATCTTGAAGAGCCAATAATTTCCTAGGCTCTATCAAATAGTTGGCAAGCAATGATGTATTCAATATTTCTAAAGTGCTTCAAAAGGCTTTAAACTCACCAAGACTCTTCACCAATACATCCCCCATCCCACCATCCATAGCCATCCACTCATATCAAGATCTTGTCCAAAATCAATATGTTGAAATATCTATTGACCTAAATCAAGATCCTTCCCTCTCACTTCCTTCATTACATAATCACTTTTGGAGTATATTCTAAAGTCCTTGAATCCAAGCAAATGTAAGTTAATAACACCAAATATATCACTTAAACTTACCAAGACTCTTCACCAGACTTCTAAGTGATATATTTGGTGTTATTGACTTAGATTTGCTTGGATTCACAAGATCTTGACATGAGTGGATGGGTGTGGATGGTGGGATGGAGGGTGTATTGGTTAATGTGATCTTCTCATGAAGACACAGTTTGGTGTTTATATTATTAAACTCTCTATTCAATGCAACATTGATAGGAAAAGCATTCATTGATTGGTATTATAAGTTTTGATCATTCCATGTACTGATTCTATAATGTCCCCGCCAGGGAACCTATAAGGAATCAGGTCTATAACCTAAAATTACAACTAACAATTTTTTTTTTAACATTCTAACATACCATCACTACTATTCACAAGTACATTCCTTAAGGTTCCCTTAATGAATTCATTTACCATTTTCAAGTATTTCATTTTATTACTTAATCTAGCAAATTCTATTTCCATTACAACTTTAATTTACATTGATTCCATTTCACATCAAAACCAGTTACATTAATGGACTAGTGGAATTAATTTTCCTTATTGACTAACACATAATTTTACCTTTAGAAGTGAAACAAGCACACATTACTTATCACATCCACTAAGCACATTTATTCTTTCATATTTATTTACTCCTTAACATTATCTATGCTCAACTCAATTGCACCATCAAAACTCAATTAAACTTTTCCATTAAGAGCCCTTACTTTCTATTTTCAATATAATAATAGCAAGAGTGTAAAGTACTTAACCATATATTGATAACCAACATAAACCATTTAATGAATCATTTTTTCCACAAGTTTAACTTCCAAAAATTATCATCTATAACCTTGTATAAGTCTAGTTAAGAATTGAGATTAAAACCTAGTTTAAATAACCTTACACCATACACATTGAACTATACATTTAAGAAATCACATATGATTACTACTTTCAATACCATACATGTTTCTCTTATTATTTCACCTAAAGATACCCTTGAACCCTTACCATATCTTTTCACTAACCATATATCAAAAGAAGTTTACATCCACAAGTACTTTCATTACAAAGATTTGCATAGAACCATTACTTTCAATTTCATTTAAAATTTGCAAGAGATATAAGGTAGGAATTTCTCATTGATTTAACCATATTTAGTCCCCTTTTCAAATTCATAATTCTACCCTTCCCTTATACATAGCTTATTTCTTACAATTTCCTTTTACAAACATAATTACAGTTACTGCACATTGCCCGAAGGCATATAGAAAAATTATTACATCAAGTTTCCCAAAGCTCACCATACATCTTTACATCTCGATAACAAAAGATAGAGATACATGATACAAGAACAGAATCTTCACCACTGAACAACACAAAATCCAAGCCATGACACGAACCATGAACAATACCTCGAAAGAGATTTTCCACCCAACCATGTGAAATTGATAAAGTTCCACCCCTCGTGCTGGGAGATAGAACCAAGGTACTCTCAAGACCTTAAGGCAATCTAAGTCTCAAATACCAATAAACCAAAGCTCAAAAGAGCAAGAATAAAGAACATAAAATATCATCATATTATAACACCGAGGTTAAGGTTCTAGGAGACCACCTAAGTGAGTGTCATCACACAACTTGTGTATTGGGATCCACCCTAGCAACCATGTAACCTTGATCCCCCCTTTATGAATAGGGATCCACCCTGGTAGTTATCCCTAGTCCTGATACTCCAATCAGGTCTATGTGGCTATTATTATGTTTTCTTTCATTATCTTTTCAATCCCCCCTTCCCAAGTTAATTTTTAAGGTTATCACTTTTACAAACCCACCCATAGGATCATCTAGCAACCACTTTAGGGTTCCAACACCTATGGTGAGCCACTCACTTAAGGTCCCTATTCCCTTACCCCATCACAAGCCACAATTACAAGATAACACTTCCAAGTCCTAATTCATAGGTTTAGGAAACTTCCCTGTGCACTCAGGCCCTCAAAACGAGTCCTAACCTTAGCCATATACATAACAGGAATCATTCGAAGAATGTCTATCATAAGACATCTCAAAGAGAAACATAAAACCTTTCACATGCACAAGTAAAACTTTCCAAGGCTCATTTATAGGTCTAAGGAATCCTCTCGTGCACACAGGCCACAGAGATGAGTCCTAGCCTCATAAACTAAGCTCAAGTCTATGCCAAGTGAAAAAAATCATCATAAGTAAACCATATAACCTCAACAAAATAAGTAACGAATGTACATAGGTGATACAAACTTCACACATCACAAATACATTATACATGAAATAAAATACATCATAAACACTTTCAAGAACTAGAATCAAAGCATAGAAAAGAATAGGAAAGTTTAGGAACATTTGGGGAACATTTAGGAGGCCTTAGAGTAGTCCTAGTCCATTGGACAGCCCTAACCCTCATTTTGATCCCTATAACACATCTTAAACCTTATTCAAGCATCTAAATGCACCATATAATCTCAACAAAACAAGCAATGAACAAATTTAAAGTTTACACAAAATTTCATATGCCAAAACACAATGCTCTACAAAATCTCACGTGCCTGAATTATAACTAAATCTGATTTTTTGAAAAAAAACAAAAAAACTAAAATCTAGAAGTTGCATCTTAACTCCTATGAATCTGGAACCTATCTCAATGATCTCAGAAGGTACCTAATTTCTTTATACAAGTATAACTTAAAGTATAAGAAATTAAAGTATCATGAAATGTTATACTTGTATAAATCCTATTTTCCTCGGTTAACACTAATCTACTCGATTCACACTAACCACTAACTTGCTTGGTCATCACTAACTTGCTCGGTCAACACATACTATCTCGATTGGTTGACACTGACAGTTATGCTCGGTTGATACTAACAGTGTTGGTCGGTTCACACTACTTGGTTGATACTTCTTGGTTTACACCTAGTCAGTTAACACTAACCAACACTAACAATCTTCTGTACCAATTACCAGAAACTACCAAAAATGGCTATCAGTTCCAACTTGCATTTACAATTGGGAATTATGGGGACTATGGTTGCCTAATCTAGGCATGACCCATTTGAGATTACCTAGTTTCCCTTTAGAAATAGCCATCAAACCATCCTATCTATCTGACAAATCTATCCTAGATCTGGACAAAGAAAGGTGGTGCAAAAATAGTTATGAACCAATAGGGTTGAAATAATAGTTCTAGATTCTGGAAGCATTCATAATACATTCAATAACAAAATAATGCACTATCCTACATGATCAAAACCACTTCTACCCTCCCAGGAAGATTTCACCACAATGAACATACAAACATTCATAAAATTACTTCCCGCAAACATATCTCAAATACACAAAAAATAAAACATATATATAGTTCTCATTTTCAAACAAAAGTAAACAATCATATTCTCATCGAGTAATATATCATTCATATACATGATCATACACATAGGAAGAATGGAGATTCATCCCAATTTAGACCCTACCTGGGGTCTTGCGGAGAATCATCTTCCCTTGGTTGGAGACTCTCTGCAAAATTTCCAGCCTTGAGTAGATATTCTCCTAAAAATATTCCTCTGGCATTCAAACTTTAAACAATCCACACACACTTCCCTTCCAAACTAAAGAACTCTCAAACTCATAAAAAACTCTAATAAATTTTCTAGAGAAAACACTGCAAAATCCTCCCAAATTTTCCTAAAACTCTCTTCCCACTTCGAACAAAAGAAGAAAATATTTATCATCCAACTATGTGGTTGGAGGAGTTGCTTTACGGGAAGCAACTTCTCCAACTTCCGTAGTTGGTTGAATAATCAATAAATCATTCCCGTAAAAGACTTAATCAAAGTTTTAATAAATTTAATTAAAATAGTCTCAAAATAAAACCATAAGAAGAAAACTCAACAAATAACTTTCAAGAAAATCCATAGAACATATGGAAACCAACTAGCCTAACTTATAGGAGGTCTCCAGTTCAACTCCCTCCTAGATAGCTAGTCTTACTACAAAGAGCATTTATGTTACTAACTATTATTATTAATATTATTTTCACTTTTTATTTAATACATTTATTGAATTCACTTTAAATAACATACCATTTACACAATCAATAAAAACATACAAATATTATTATTTATATAAGCATGGGTATATGCATGTGCACCCACATATACACATACCTATATAACATATAATCAATATAACACACACACACACACACACACATATACTAACAAGGATAAATCTAATTCACATCATAAATCACAGAACAATGTCGAATCATAAATCACAAGACCACATCACCTACTGCATTCAAATTCCCCAACTAGGGTAATCTCCTAAGTAGAAATCTAAGTCCATGGTAACCTTGAGAGTAATATTGGTAATACCTCCACACAACAACAGTTCAAGGATTTTTAAGGCACGCTCAGACCTGTGTAGCTAGGTGGAGTTGATGCTTGGTACCTGCATCCTACAACACCAACCAAGTACACCAATATATATATATATATATATATATATATATATATATATATATATATATATATATATATATATATATATATATATATATATATATATATATATATATATATATATACACACACACACACACATACATACATATGTACAAACAATTGCAAACAAGGAGGGAGAGTGTGACATCATGTGGACCTCCTGAAGGAGTAACTACGACTGCCTTCCCTCTTCCGATAGTCACATCAACAAAGCATAATTGGATTAGTGTGGTTAGTATCAAAATGATCTCTTTTCTATATTGTATAACAATAATGAATCATAACATAATCATGTAAATATTAATCATCTATTAACTTTCACAAACCCATTTAACCATCAGACATGTACTCAGAATGTCCCATTATCATATCAAGATAAACAAATTATATAACCATAAATGCATTAATCATGTCTAATCCCAAGTAACGTTATTAGAGAAGGTAACCCATCTAACCCTTAAATGATTATAATCAATTAACTTGATGTACACATAAATATTAATAATGAGCATTTCACATAGAAGCATATAGGTCTATCAGGAGATCCTATCACTGACACACATGAAGATATAAAGGGACATACTTATGTAAGTATTATTATTTCCCACATTAAAATATGAAGTTATGTTACGTTGGAAGAGGTTCGGTTTAAGAAACCATCTCAAGAAGGATCATTCTCACATATAGTCCTTCCTAATTTCAAGTGAACATAACCAAGACTTGATAGGGTTGGAGGGGCATTACAAATTCTATTATTTTCAAGTCTTAAAAATAAAGAATTTCATTCCTTTATTGATTGTTCTTGTACAATGCTTGGTGTGCAAACAATCTTTGTCTTGAAGAAACAATGATTTCCTAGGTTCTGTCAAATAGTTGGCAAGCAATGAAGTTTTCAATATTTCTAAAGTGCTTCAAAAGACTCTTCACAAGACTTCTAAGTGATATATTTGGTGTTATTGACTTACATTTGCTTGGATTCAAGGACTTTAGAATATTGACTTACATGGGGGGTGTATTGGTGCAGGGCACCTAGGCCATTCAGTTTTGCTTTGGGACTTGAGTTCTATATTTTGTTTTTCTTTGTAATAAAGGATGTCATCTAAATTCCTAGACCATCCTATGGTTTGGTTTTAGTCCTTCTTGTGTGGAGGTGTGTATGGTAAAAGAAGACAATGTAATGAACTACCAAGCAATAAACTTTTAATTATTTAAAAATAGTCACTTTTATGCTCGTGAAGATACAATCTGGTGTTTATATTATTAAACTCTCTATTCAATGCAACATTGATAGGAAAAGCATTCATTGATTTCAACCTAGGGCATCATTGATTGGTATTATAAGTTTGATGATGCTCTAGGTTGAAATTGATGAATGTGTTTCCTATCAATGTTGCATTGAATAGAGAGTTTAATAATATAAACACCAGACTGTGTCTTCATGAGAAGATCAGATTGACCAATACACCCCCCTTTATAAGAGTTCAAAAGCTCAGAGTTGGGAAGGTTAGTTTTCTTTTTGAACAATGATGCCTTAGGTTGAATATTTCATATGTATTCAACCAGACAAGTTGAAACTCGACTGCACCAGCAGACAAAAATCATGTGGGATCAAGTTGTTGGATGAATTGGGCCCTTAGAGTTCATGGGATTGCCATATATTAACAAAAAATTTAGATTTTTATAGTCAGATAAACACACATATAGATTTTCAAAGAAAAGTAGATTTTCAAAGAATAAACACAAGTAAAACTTGCTAACTCATTAACACACCAAACCAAGCAATGAAATAGCAGAAAATAAAAAAATTTATTACTCATCAGTTTGCACTTTCGTGTAAGAAAATATTAATCAAAGAAATATAATAACAATTGAGGCCATTTATCCACATGTCACATAAAGTGAATATTTACTTGATGAGCTCTAAAAGCAAAACGCACACCCTGAAGCAGCAAGAATTCTTGTGCAGGCTCCTTTCTAAATTTCCCATAGACTCCAGCTCTATAGATATTCGTCTCATGTATCCCTTTGCTAGCTTAATGGAACCTAGCTTTATCTGTATGAAAGAAGATCATTAAATTATGAGTTTGAGCATAAGCATAAATTCATACATTCAAAAGGGACAACAGTACCAAAAATATGGGCTTCTAAATGATCACTGATAGCTAATAAGCATGCATGACATACCATATAACTCTCTCTACCCAGCACCATTCTTATAGTAAGATGTCCCAAAACTTCATTTTTAAAATCTATACTAGGAATGTACGTTTCAGTTGAAGTTGAGAGAGAATGGATATTAAATTTGAGGGAAGTTTCCATGAAGTGAGAAGCCTCAGTGATGTCTCCAACCAATTTCAATTTTATGTCAAAACTGATCATTTCTACCAATTTAGGGCGCATAGACTTTATTTTTTATATTCAAGTCCAATCCAATCATGATACTCATCTAATACATGGTTTTTTTCATTTACACATCTATAGTGAATACAATGCCACAAATGATAGTTTTTCATATACACTAAAGGAAACTTGATATTTGCAAAGAGGCTTCAAGCATAAAATTGTTCAAAATCTTCAAATATAAAGGTGGATATGAGAAAACAAAGACAACCTCTAATCATTGCCAATCCTTGCAAATGCAGAGACTGTGAAGCAAAAGGATACAAATTTCTAATAGAAATTGAGTCAATTAAGTTGTTCTTATTAACTAATCAAGCAACTATTTCTCCAAAAGTATGGAATAGACAGATCAAGATGCATAGACTTAGAGTAACCGACTCGGGATGGGCAGAAATGGAAATAAGTTATTCAAGAAAACTTGATAACCTATTTTCAACCTGAAAGGAATAAAAGGAAATGGATTCCTTTCTTAGCTATAATTGGGACTCCAATAGTAATGTAGTATAATAAAGATAAACTTGTTCCCGACATGACATAATTGAAACTTTGTCAAAATTCTAATTTTTAAAACCATTCTTCAGTAGAACTCAGTCCAACCTTAAGTTTTAAAAGGTATCAGCTTAAGAAAAACTTATTGATGCTAAATATAGATTCAAAGTTGCATTATTTTAAAAAAAATAAGATTCATCATTCATGTAAAGACGTATTTGCAAGGTCAGTGTTGTAGCAATCATGACAGTAATCAAAGTCTTTTCTCATCAAAATATCATTCTATAAGTGAATAGTCAAAGAGCTTAAGGATAAATCAACAAGATAATATAATCACCATAATATATAAAAACTAGTGAAATCAAGGACAACCAATATAGCAATATGAAGTTATGATGTGTTACAAAGACATGAGGTCCAACATGGAAAAAGATCAAATTAATGGTAAACAGACCGACCAAGTAAAGTGAGAATAAGACTTCTGAAAGGTAATAGATTCAAATATGGACAAAGCAATGATGCATTGATAGATATAGCACATCAAAAGTTATATTTGCATATATTAACTGAGTGAGTAGGTTACTAGACACATGTTTTTAGGTCATAGTCATTTGGTACAACTACAAATGAAATACATAAAGAAGTGTTATAGCATGAACATGAGATAGTGGTATCTAAACAAAGGTAAGTTTTCAAAACTTGCATTCAAGGTATCAAAGGATACTACATGAACAATCATTAATAACATGAATCAATGCCCATTTAACTACAATACATGTACATATTATCTAATTTCAAGTGTTACTATAGGGTAAAAATGAAGTTAAACTAGAACACTGGGGCAGTCACGAGTATGGTTATATGACAAAGTTGTCATGCATGCATTCATTGGTTTAGTTTGAGCTTCACTTGGTTTCAAGAATAGTTTAATATTATCTACTTAACAAGGCCAACCATGTGAAGGTGGAAGCTCATTTGCCCCCCTCTCACTAACATCACTCTAAATTCTCCATTAACATCTAATAACATTCATTCATCCATTTTTGAAATATAACATTCAATCATTATAATCACATGATAAGATTCATTAACACATAAAATTCATTAAAACACAACATTCATAAATAATTCATTAACACATCATTCATCAACATTTACTAGTACAAAATTACATCCATTAAGAAAACGTTCTTTCATTAGCAAAAAATGTTAATTACAATCATTTCTTTTTTGGTTTCTTGCTCATTTTTCTAAGGTAACGGCTAAGAGGGGCATCAATATCCTTGTCATTCCTTTCCTCTACTGATTCTAATGCTAACACATGTCTCCTCCTCATCTGTTCAGGAATAGGAGGCTACTGCGCCAAAGGGAGGTCCGCTGCAATAACAACTACATCATGGGTTAAATTCACACCATTTTATATTAGTGTTACAAGTATTTAATTAAGTAAAATAACTATAAATCAAAAAGGAAATTTAAAAGAACAAAACATAGATTTTCTTTACTTGAATGTGCCACATGATCTATATGGTGATCACTCTGAACATCCTCCACTCGTTCAGCATGACATTCTGTATGCTCTAAAATATACACAAAAAAGGTTACACCAATTTCAATTTAAAATGTTAAATTGTATTAATAATTATATAATTAATTTTAAATAGAAAATGAACACCTCCATCAACACTATGATGCACATTAGGAGCTTCATCATGCGGCGTAGGATCTGTGTTATGATTAGGAGGTTGCAATGCAATGTCATGCACATTATTATAAAATAGATTGTTTCTCAAGTATTCAATTTCAAATATATTTTTTTTGGAATTTATACTTGTTCAGATGATGCAGGAGACTCTTGGGTTGGGCTAGTGGAAGCTTGGCATAGGTGTTCAACCACGGCTCAATAGCCTTCCTTGAAGGCAATTTTTTTGTGTCCTGCCCTGGCCTCTAAATTAAATTCCAAGCCTTTCATTTTTTGATTAAACAAAATTATTTGCATTTTATTAGTAATTTTCTCTAGAATTCATTTACTGCTACTTACAATTCATGCTTTAATTTTTGAATATTCACCAAAGCCAAGTTTGTGTTGCCCAATCTTTTGCAGTTTGGTCTTTGTTGCCTTTGATGTGTCCTGCAACCTATGAAAAGTTTGAAATATGTTACATGCTATAGATATAAATATCACTAATTAGTGCATTATTACATTCTACTAGTAGTTAATACTATTGCATACCTTCTTCTCTCATTTTCTGGTGTAATTCCTCTTTGAGCATCCCCTTTCTCCTTTGCATCCAAAATGAACTCATTCCAATCCCTCACTGGAATAAAGAGAGGATGCTTGTACTTTGGGTTTTGGACAAGACTCCTTCTATATGAGTCCCTCACAGTCTTAAGATGTTTGGCAGCTTTTTCTAAAATTTTCTTCTCCTCAAAAATATTACTACCAAACTCATGCTCTAAATCTTTAATGAGTTGATCTTTTAATTTTTTGTCTTGCAAGTTCCACCTTTTAAGAAAAAACATAAAATTGTTAGATAGAAAAATTAACTAAAGTTGTGTACCTTGAATATAGTAAAAGAAAAGACTTTAATGAAAGGAAAAATACTATACCAATTAATGATATGAAATAAAAATGGTGGGATAGGGTTAGTTCACTTATGATGTTCCACCTTGTATGTATGGTGGGCCCGAATATCTTCAATGTGAAGTCATAAAGCGTCTTATAAAAAGAATCATTTCCTACAAAAATGTCTTGGGATCATCAATCTAAAACTTGTTATGAATAGGTAAATGCATATTACAATATAAATAATAATAATGTTAAAGTACCTGGAAGCTTAGGAAATTTTAAAGGCATCAATTCTTTATCGTTAATCAACAATGATGTTTGCATAACTCCCATGCTAGAAACACAGCTAGATCCAGGAAATGATGGTGAATTATCACCAATACGGGTACTCTGATCTATATCTGGTGTAGTGAATGGTGCCGGTGTATCTCCTACTCCACAAAATTAATCCACTATGAGATGCACCCAAGATTAAAGTACAAATTATCAAATCATAATTAACACAAAAGCAAATATAGAAACACATGGATTTACAAGGCATATACCATGAAGACATCGATGTTTGCATGCCCCTTGTTGCTGACATTTCACTAGGCCACCTTTGATGGACATCGGTTGACCTCCTAGGAGGAGTCGCCTACACTTGATCACCTGAACAATACATTGTTAGCAAAGACATTCTGAAATAATAAAAGTAAGAGTTAACTTAAGAAGTTTTTGAATGTTCCAAAAAAAAAATTCCTTGTAACTTGTCAACTTAAGGATTATTTTACCTTAGGTGGCCGGAGCTCTGTTAGTACCTGGCTCACCGCGATGTCCATGACCAGGTGCTTGAGCAAGAAAAAAATCCTGTAACAAGAACACATACATATTTTAGCTCACTGCATAAAAGAGTATAAAATATAAACCTTTATTGAACTTTTGTTATAACTAAAGATTCATTACTGCTTAATTCAAAATGATGTTCTTGTGCCATCAATTCATCTAGCCTCTTCAACATCTCCTCGATTGGATCTACATCTTCCAAAATGCTAATAATTTTTGCATTAACTCTTTTTATTTTTTTCTTCAACATATTTATTATATTAGGGATTTCTGGGATATCCTCATCTATATCTATAGCTATTGCCTCTATTGTTGCAGGTGCTTTTCCCCTATCTTGAACATCAAATTGTGACAAGAATATCAGTAAAACTATCACAATAACTCCAAAACCCTAAATTAAATTACATAATAAGATAACATTTTTCAACTATCTAATTTGTACAATTTCAATAAGGTTTACCATTGTTGAAGAATGGGTGGGAGGAGCATCCCCATGACCTCTATCATGTGGGGGATCCATATCATCCTGTGAAAAAGTTTAAATATAAAAACTTTAGCAAACTAAAAGCAATAGACTTAGCAAGAAAAATTTATTAATAAAATGGTATATTGGAGTCATAAACTTGAGGTTAGTTTAAATGATATATAGTACTTACCACCCTCATGATAGTAACTTTGTTTGTATCTATGCGATTTAAATGGTAATCTATTAGCAGTTCTTCCCCTACACTTATTGATTTTATCGCACATACAAAAACTTCATTCCCCTCACATGCCTCAAATATGCAATTGGGTTGTTTATTAGTTGAGGAAGGTCATGTACTCTTTATAAAACCCACAATATTCCCTGTTTCTTTTGGTCTCCCATCAATGTACATAGAAAATATTTTACTTTGATCATTTTCTTTCCATTGTATATAATTTACTGATAGTGCATACCTACGCATACTTTTTTTTATATTGAACAATCTGCATCCAATCATTGTAATTGTAACAAGGACCGACATACTCCATCAATTCAACAACTTTGTTGTAACATACCTTTATCCCATCCATGGAAAATAAACCCAAATCATGTAATGATGATGGAGCTATGTAATATATCCTCTCATTAACACAAAAACTAGTGTTAATTGGAGGTAGCTCATTGGGTAACCATTCTTTCTCAAGATGTGTGTACCGAAAGGGCACCTTGATGTCATCTTTGGTCTCATCATCATAAGAACATGACTCCCCTTTAGCAAGAAAAAATTGTATGCGTTTATTGAATTTTTTTCTAATCTTTTGACCTCTAGTTGATCTCCCTATTTTAGTCATACAACATGTAGAACTTTCATCTACCATTCCCTCATTTCCCTCATTCAATGTAGATAGATCTGACAAGTATTTTTTTGGTGGGCCCTGCAATCCATCAAATGAGATATTGTCATGTCCCTGCTTCAAATAAAATTTTCATAATAATTAAATAATATATATAGAATAATCAAGTCCTGACCCATACGTATGGTTCTTCTTTATCTATACGTGGGAGATATAAAATGTAAGTCAAAAGTGAAGGAAAGGCACAAAAATAGGTATCATATAAAAGGATAAACAAGAAGAATATAACATGTCAAACTTTCTGCATTGATTATTCGACACATTATATGATTATATAATATGTCTATTTATAATATAAGTGCTCAATGATAAATAAGAATAATATAAGAAAATTATGTCTATTATTGACTTATACCTGCTGATCCATGTCACTATGTAGGATCCTTGCCAAAGGGGTTAAATTTTCTGCATATGTTAATCATTTATCTTAAGTTAGGTAAAAATTACATGATATGTATGCTATAAATAAAATAGAAGACAACATGAACAATATGCAAGATCGTAAACATGAACAAATTTACCTTATATATGGAATGCAAGATCATCAACAGAAGGGGTGATGATGTCTGTAGCCAATTGCCTGTTTGCAAAAAGGGTGACAATCAAACAAAATATATACATGTATCAACAACAATTAATTGAGCATCATAAGCATAACATTAGTAATTATAAATCACATATATTGTAATCATTAGAATTGAACACAATAAATATGTAATAATTAGAATTCATTTATCAATAAATCAATATTAAATATATATACTAATATATATATATATATATATATATATATATATATATATATATCACATACCTTGTACATTTCAATTATGTCATTGATCATATTATTCATCCATCTCATCATCATCGCCATCATCATCATCATCATCATCATCATCATCATCATCATCACCACCACTATCATCATCGCTATCATCATCACCATCATCATCACCATCATCATCATCATCATCTTCTTCATCATCATCTTCTTATTTTTCATCATCTTCAATATCTTCTTCTTCCATAACATTATACTTTATTGGCCTTCCTCTTGGATCATGTCTAACAACAAATGACCAAGCCTATTTATGTGAAACCTCTAAGTAAAACACTTGTTCAAATTGGCTTAGAAGAACATAAGGTTCATCTCAAATTGGCTCAAATGACCTTGTATTAATCATTGTAAATCTATTATCATGTTCAATAACAGTTCTATCAAGATCATTTTGATTTAGTCATAGCCTGTATCATTTGATGATGAATAGAACTAATTTGAAGGAGTTAAAGTCGCACTCAATTATATCATCCAAGATGTCATAGTATCAATTTTGAGATTATTGAGGATGTATGTCATTTCTAGATGATATATTAGTGATTTCAAAAATTGCAATTATCTTAGAATCACAAATTTTCTTCATGTCATCCAACTTTTTTATGCAAAATTTGTGGTCATGATAGTACATAGCTTTGTTGTGCTTGACCTGCAATATTTCAAGTGTGAAAATTATTTGTATTGTGAGTTGATATAAAACATATGGGTCATGATCATTAATAAATTTTTACGTATCTCTCTACCTCTTAAAATATATGCTAGATCAATTACCATTGATGTAACATTGGAATCTTCATTACGATGAACTTCTCTAACCAATGAAGCAACACCTCCCCATGTTAATGAGAAATCATTTTTTTGACATCGTTCAATCCATACCATCATCCAATCAAGATTGTTTACAATATACAAATATATTTCATCCCACTCTCGACCAACTATATAAAAAAATACACCAATCACAAATAACTTATATTGAAGATTTATAAGAATTAATTAACTGCAATAACATCTTATATTTACCTCTCACTTTCCTATATCTACATTTTCCCATCAAGTACTCCCCTTCAAATTTGTTAATGGAGTTGGGATCCCAAATACGATCTGCATGGATCTTTGTTGCAAACTTAGGAAGATATTCACTAATGTACACCATGGTCTGGTATACCACATATCCCTCCACCATAGAACCATTAGGATGTCCTCTCTGTTGAACTAAACCTTTCAAAAATTTCAAGTGCCTCTCAACCATCCACATTGACCTAGTTGGTACAGGTCCATATAATTCAATCTCCTCAACTTGAGGTATGAGGTAGGGTTCTTATGCATTGAAAAAAGTTGAAGGTAGACACTTTTGCATTTCACACATAAGATGAGGAATTTTTATCTTCCAATATTTTATATCTTCTTTATTGATTTCTTTTGATGAAAACCACCTGATGTATTTTCCAAGATCATATATAGCTTTTTTGACACTGTTGTCAAAGTGGTGTGGGAGAGATAGAGGTAGAACGTACTGCAATATTTGTAAAATGATCTTATCAATATTTTATAAAAGATTGCAATGAAAACTACATGCAGTATACAAATATATAGTGAATACAAAATAACATGAATTACCTTAATAAATGTATGCCAATCATGTGTTTTCATCCCTGGCCCAAATTCACTTTTCTTTGATATGAGTTTGTTTATGTTTATTTTATAGCATTGCTCTGTTGCTCCGACAATAACCAAGTAAGGGCACTTGTATCAATCTGGTCTCCATTGTTGTTTGATCAAATGATATTTTTGATTGCATGGTTGGATTTTTCAATGTCACTATGAATTTTGACAATTTTGTCTTTGTCATGCCTTCCATCCAGTATTTTCCATAATGTCTCTATTACATTCTTTCCAATATGCATAGCATCAAACAAATGCATGATTGGAAGTTGCTCATAGTACGGTAACCTATTAAATTGTGTAGGATAACATTTTAGTCCTTTTGGAAGTTGGTCATTAATGCCTTGATGACCTTCATGAGCATCAATTACATCATCAGTAAACAAAACACAATATCAAAATATAAATTTCAAATAAAAACCATTAGATGAAATGAAATTACCTAGATGATTTATTTTATCATATTCTAACTTCCATAGGTGAGGTTTCATTCTTCGTGGCTTTGATGTAGTCTCTTCTTTCCTATTGAAAAGATATTTTTTGGTAAATCGGTACTTATGATTTTCATGGAGAAAGTGTCTATGCTCATCGAACACCTGCTTTCCTAAATTTTTTGAATGATGAGATTTTATCTTTGGACCACAAACTAGACATGCAAATTTTTCCTTTGTTTGAAGACCTACAAGATCATGTATAATTGGATTAAATATGTTAATTTTGTGTTAGTACTATAACATACCAAAAAAGAGGTGTTAGAACATACCACAAAAATGTGTTAGCCCAGGGGCATCATGTATTGTCCATACAAGCATTGCATAGAATAGAAATTTTCTTTATCCTATTAATCTAGAGATGTCATACATAGTGACCCCATTCCATAACACCATAAACTCATCGATAAGGGGCTCAATATAGACATTGATATCTTTAACTTGGTACTTACCTAGTTGAATGAACAAAAATATTACATAATTATTATGACCATTTTGATGGATTATTTATAATAAATTAATTTAGATGACTATTAAATGAAAAAATACCTAGAACAATAATTTCCAACATTATGTACTCCCTCTTTATGGACATCCAAGGAGGAATGTTATTGTTGATAACAAAAATAGGCCACACCGAGTAAACAAGTATCATCTCTCCAAACGGATTGACACTGCCTGCTGCCAAAGAAAACTTGAGATTACGAGGTTCTTCTTTAAAGTGTGGCCAAGTTTCCTCTATTTCCTTAAATGCCAAACCATCTGCAATAATTCACATAATGTCATCTTGACTTCTATTACGTGCATGGTAATCCATAAATTGTGCCCAGTTATTGCACCTGAATAATCATTGCAGACGTGGAATAATGGGAATATACCGAAGAACCTTGCGAGACACCTTTTTTGTTATTCAATCTGATCAATACCTACTAATATGAAAATTAGGGTATTCTATTGTAAATTCATGCTATTTATGATATATAATATGATCATTCAGACATGGATGTATTGTTTGATACTCCATTCCAATATCTTTCATAATGGAAAATAATTGTTAGTACAAGCGAGGTAGAATGTTTGATGGTGGTAACAAACACTCACCTATCAACCTACGACCAAAAATATAATTTGTTAATATAAAGAATATTAATTGCTACATGATTCACCCTTTGTTAATTGTAAGGGAGTTATGACTAAAAAAATAAAAAAAAGATGACATACCTTAACATACGTGCCATTGCTACATTGGATAAACTATTCATAACCTTCAAGTTCACCACAACAATACAACAAGAAGAACTCTTATTTGGGAGCCTTCGTATAGGGGCTCATATGCCTTCTCAAGTATAGGTACATCAAGGTCATCTACATCAACATCATCATCATCATCATCATCATTATCATCTTAATCATCATCATCATCTTGTTCATCATGATCATCTTGATCATTGTGATCTTCTTCCATGGGATCATTACCTTCTACTTCTATATTCACACCTCCATGTTCCCTTATTTGGAAATCCACATTCTCTGGATTGTCATGGTCCATAACATGAAACCTAGGGTGGTTGACCTATATCAAAATGATGACCTTAAATTAACCATGATCATGATGTCATCATAAAATCATGTCTTATGTATTTTATAAATTATTAAAATAAATACCAATGGATGAAATTTGTTTCCCCCTTCAATGTGACCATGCTTCCTACAATGTTCCTCGGCTATTTTGATTAGATATCTTCTAGTCTTTAAGCCCTTACAAATTTTGCAGGGAGAATAACATTTTCCATCACCTTTTCTTTTACAATTAGACCGCAATCTAGAAATTGTCTCCCTATTTTGTTGTGGGTTAATATTGTTAGACATGGTCTTTCTTGAATGGAATGACTCATTGGTGGAAGAAGGATGATTTATTTGCAACCAATAGATACAAATCATCACTGAACAACCATTTTCTCAACTCTAATTTTCTCAATGCAAAGGGATATTTATCATACCATAGAAACCTAATTATTTTTATATGGAATACACCAAGGAGTACCATCATAAATATTAACAATTTACAATCATGAAAAGTAAACCTAAATTAAATAGCTCATTTTTTTATCAGCATGTGTAGTCTTTGTGTATATGAAAAATGAAAGAAATATCAAGATGAAATAAAATAGTGAACAAAATAGTATTCCACTTAGAGTGAATGAAATATACCATCAAAAGAAGGTGACAAAATCCTGTTACGAAGCATAGACATAGGAAATCAAAAAGGGACAAAAGACAAGAAATAAGAAAAATCATTACGACTATAGAAAATTCATTAAGACTATAGAAAAATCATTAAGACTATAATCACAAAAAAAACACTCTTTGTCAACAATGTTCAAAATCATTAGGACTATTAGAAAAATAATTAAGACTATAGAAAATCAAATTTTAGAAATGGATGGTTCTGATGCTTTGCCATTACAACAATTGAGCATTCATCATTTGATATTGTGTATTCCATTTAATTATGTCAACAATGTTCAAAATCATGTCACCAAGCACAGACATAGGAAATAAAAAAGGGACAAAAGACAAAAAATAAGAAAAAACATTAGGACAATAGAAAAATAAAGTTCTAGAAATGGACGGTTTTGATGCTTTGCCATTACAACAATTGAGCATTCATCATTTGGTACTTATTGGTGTATTCCATTTAAGTATGTCAGGCACAAAGTATTTCATTTACATTTGACAAACATGCAAATATGACCAAGCATTTATGTAAGGGTCAAGGACCTATAGGTATATCTAAGTTTGTTATATGGCCATTGATGCCATTATTATCAGTTGCACTTCAAAGTGCAAAGATGCCAAAAAGATATAAAATTGCATTTTTATGCAATTATGGCATAAAGGGCTAAGTGAGGGTTTAGTAGAGGTTTAGGGAGTTTAGGGGATTAGGATAGGAACCTAAAACCTTTTGAAAGTTTAAATATGATGTAAGAAAGATTAAAGTGGTCGAAGTTGACAACTAGTTGTCAACGAGACAACACTGTAAATGAATAACCAACTGTAACAGTCATATAACTAACTGTGGAGGTTAAGAAGAAGTTGAAAATTAGTTTGTAAGGGGATTTTGGTCAGTTTTGTATGTGATTTTTATGAGAGAGGAGTCTTAGAAGTTGTGGGGAGGTGTGTATGGTCGAAGAAGACAATGTAATGAACTACCAAGCAATAAACTTTTAATTCTTTACAAACAGTCACTTCTCTACTCGTGAAGACATAGTTTGGTGTTTATATTATTAAAATCTTTATTAAATGCAAAATTGATAGCAAAAGCATTCATTGATTGGTATTATAGGTTTTAATCATTCCATATACTGATTATATTGTTTTGAAGTCTTAAAATCAAAGAATTTTAGTCCTTTTATTGCCTTGTATTACCTGGGCCTATAAGTGTTTATGCAGGGAAGGTGAAAGGAGCCAAGGAATAGTGACTATCTTCCAACTTTTAAATTAAATTTCTATTGCACTACTAATGTTTTTGAATGTGAAACCTTCATTCCAAGTTTTTAATTTGGTGTTAACAAGGTAAAATAGTAACTGCAACATCACTACCAAGATATTACAACAAACTTGCAATTTTTTTCAAGTATAGCTTACAAACATTAGAAGTCTTGTGAAGAGTCTTAGTGAGTTTAAGTGCCCTTTTGAAGAACTTTAGAAATATTGAATACATCATTGCTTTGTCAAATAGTCTTGGTCTAATAGAACTCCCAATAATTCTTAAACATACTTTATCCGATATGATGAGTTCTTAAACAATTAAGGTTAGAGTAGACATTGTTATCACATAGTTTTTTGTGTGGTGCAAGGAATATTTGGCTAGGTCAAATCTTCCTTCATGCTAGCAGTCTATAGAATTAGACCTTTATTAAGAATTCATCATATCAGATAAAATAATTCCGACCAACACAAGAATAGAAGTAAAAAAAGGGTCAAATTTTATACATATATCCTGCCTACTGGCACATTTTATTTTATTTTATTTTGGTATAGTCCATGAGAAAAGGAGTGCTAAAGGAGGTGATATAAGGTGGGAAGCTACACTAGGTGGATACCGCATGCCTATATGCAAGTAAGTTTAAACCAGTGGTTGAATATCACGGTATGTGTAGGATCATGGTATGCCAAAAAGTGGTGATGTGAGAAAGAAGTCCTGATTGATAGAATCTTTGAAAATCAACTATAACTTTCAAACAATATAACATTTTTAAAATCTAAAATATACATCACATTCTATGCTTCACCTAATACAATAATAATAAACAATTCTTTCAATTTGATGAAGTTTAGAGTAAGTTAAGGTGGTCAAACATGAGATTTTTTATATTCAAGAAAATTTGTAGTAGAAAAATCACAATTAATTATTTACTTGGAAAAAAAATACAAAAAAATATACATCACATCTAGACATGAGTCTACTACTTTTTATCTAGAATCTTATAAAAATATATTACCATTTGATTTTGTTTAATGTGGTCAGACATACACCTACTTGTTATCTTTCTAGTCTTGATTGATAGACTTATTGAAAAATAGCTATAACTTTCAAACTGTATAACATTTTTGAAATCCAAAATATGTGTCACATTCTATGCTTTTCCTACTATATGAAAAATAATAAAATTTTTCAATTTGATAAAGTTTAGACTAAGTTAACGTCATCAGACACGAGAGTTTTTATATTCTAGAAAAGTTGTAGAAGAAAAATCACAATTAATTATTTACCTGGAAAAAAATTACAAAAAAATATGTGTCACATCAGAACATGAGTCTACTACTTATATCTGGAATCTTGTGAAAAAAGGTTATCATTTGATTATATTTAAAGTGGTCATACATACACCCACTTCTTATTTTTTTTCTAAAATTTTCATACTACTACATTGAAATTTGAAATTTTCAACATATAGAATAATTGTTTCTCAAAAAAGGCCTAGTATCCTAGAAACTAAATTCAATTTTCTACAGATTCTCTTCTTACATATTTTTGATATAATATTTATAACTTATTCAAATTTTTATGTCATCTTGCCTAAACCTGATTTTCTGAATTTTCATTGCCACTTAAGGTCCTAGTTTGGCATACCATGATCCTACACATACCCATCAAGGAAGTGTGGACTGGTGAGCAATAAAATCTTCTTTTTAAATCTTAACTAATAGATTAAGCATATTATTACTATGCTTAATGTTTTATTTTAATGCATTTAACACAAAAAACAAAATTACAAAACTGAACCAATGGCATATTTACAACAAAGGTCTAATAGAACTCCCAACAATTCTTAAACAATTATTAAAGAATTAATCATATCAGATAAAGTATGTTTAAGAATTGTTGGGACTGGTCAAATAAATCTTCATTGTCTTATGATTATCTTCTTTATATACTAGCATTTAAATGGAACATTAAGCATATCAATAATATGTTTAATCTATTAGTAATAATATGCTTAATCTATTAGTAATTATCTGTATTTAATCTACCAGTTACTAATAGTTTTCTACTACACATGCAACGTATTGTCAGTTTAAAGATATTTTGTGCCATGTGTGATGGTTAAGTAATGGGAAAGTTATGATGATTTAATTGTAGAACTACTGGTCACTTGAAACGTTCAATATTTCTAAAGTTCTTCAAAAGGCTTAAACTCACCAAGGCTCTTCACCAATACACCCCCAATCCCATCCCACCATCCACACCCATCCACTCATGTCAAGATCTTGTCCAAAATCATGTTGAAATATCCATTGACCTAAATCAATATCCTTCCCTCTCACTTCCTTCGTTACAAAATCACTTTTGGAGTATATTCTAAAGTCCTAGAATCCTAGCAAATATAAGTCAATAACACCATATATATCACATAAACTCACCAAGACTCTTCACAAGACTTCTAAGTGATATATTTGGTGTTATTGACTTACATTTGCTTGGATTCACAAGATCTTGACATGAGTGGATGGGTGTGGATGGTGGGATGGGGGGTGTATTGGTCAATGTGATCTGCTCGTGAAGACATAGTCTAGTGTTTATATTATTAAACTCTTTATTCTATGCAAAATCGATAGGAAAATTAGTCATTGATTGGTATTATATATTTTGATCATTCCATGTACTGATTATATTGTTTTGAAGTCTTAAAATCAAATAATTTCAGTCCTTTTATTGACTATTCCTGTATAGTGCTTGGCGTGAAAACAATCTTTGTCTTGAAGAACCAATGATTTCTTAGGCTCTGTCAAATAGCTGGCAAGCAATAATGTATTCAATATTTCTAAAGTGCTTCAAAAGGCTTAAACTCACCAAGACTCTTCACCAATACACCCCTGGCCGCATCCCACCATCCACACCCATCCACTCATGTCAAGATCTTGTCCAAAATTATGTTGAAATATCCATTGACCTAAGTCAAGATCCTTCCCTCTCACTTCCTTCGTTACATAATCACTTTTAAAGTATATTCTAAAGTCCTTGAATCCAAGAAAATGTAAGTCAATAAGACCAAAAATATCACTTAAACTCACCAAGACTCTTCACAAGACTTATAAGTGATATATCTGGTGCTAGTGACTTACATTTTCTTGGATTCACAAGATCTTGACATGAGTGGATGAGTGTGGATGGTGGGATGGGGGGTTTATTGATTAATGTGATCTACTCGTGAAGACCCAGTCTGGTGTTTATATCAGTAAACTCTCTATTCAATGCAACATTGATGGGAAAAGCATTCATTGATTGGCACTATAAGTTTTGATCATTCCATGTACTGATTATATTGTTTTGAAGTCTTAATATCAAATAATTTCAGTCCTTTTATTGAGTGTTCCTGTATAGTGCTTGGCATGCAAACAATCTTTGTCTTGAAGAACCAATGGTTTCCTAGGATCTGTCAAATAGTTGGCAAGCAATGATGTATTCAATATTTCTAAAGTGCTTCAGAAGGCTTAAACTCACCAAGACTCTTCACAAGACTTCTAAGTGATATATTTGGTGTTATTAACTTACATTTTCTTGGATTCAAGTACTTTAGAATATTGACTTACATGGGGGGTATATTGGTGTAGGGCACCTAGGCCATTCAGTTTTTCTTTGGGACTTGAGTTCTATACTTTATTTTTCTTTGTAATAAAGGATGTCTTCTAAATTCCTAGACCATCCTATGGTTTGGTTTTAGTCCTTCTTGTGTGGAGGTGTGTATGGTCAAAGAAGACAATGTAATTAACTACCAAGCAATAAACTTTTAATTCTTTACAAACAATCACTTTTTTGCTCCTGAAGACAGAGTTTGGTGTTTATATTATTAAACTCTCTATTCAATGCAACATTGATAGGAAAAGCATTCATTGATTGGTATTATAAGTTTTGATCATTCCATGTACTAATTATATTGTTTTGAAGTCTTAAAATCAAAAAAATTTAGTCCTTTTATTGAATTAACAAGATCTTGTGTTATATTGAGTGCTCTTAGAAACACGATATACAAGAAACTATGAAGAATCAAAGATTTATAAGATGAATGCAAAATCCAAAAGGAATTATGTAAACATAGATATGATTTTGATGTAAAATGATCATAAATATGCAAGAGATACTGAAAATGCAAAAGAAATTAAAAGTGCAAGAGTCTTAGTAAAGAGACGGGTAATGCATTTATAGGTGTCCTCAAATGGAAGAGAGTGGGGGAGAAATTTAGGATTATAGAAGGTGGTTGGAGGTAGTTGGAGATAATTTATCCCACATTTTCTAAATGAGTGTTAATGGTGGGGTTAGATGAATGTAAATAGGATGAGTTCTTGTGGTACATCAAATGCAAAAATCATAATGGACAATTCAGAGTAAATCTAACAAACCATTTTCAAATTATGTAAGCTAAAGCATGAAACTATTCAGGGCCTATAAAAGACAAAACTACAATTACTCTATCAAACTGAAGCATCTTCTGAAATCTTAGACATAACAATAGTAAACATCTTGATGGTAAGAGATAGACCTAAGGCAACTCAGCCAAGATATTGTTGCAATGAATTTGCAAAAGTAGAAATAAGACAAATAAAACATTATGCCACAATTAACTGCAAGCAGAGATAGATTAATAGGTTAAAGTTGACACCAAAACATTAACAAGTTGAAGTCGACACCACAAATTTAAGTAGATTAAGGATAACACAATGACTAATGGATCAAAGATGCAAAACCCTGTGAATACCCATAGTACTCGCAGTCACAGGTCTAACATGGGCCACTTAATTGCCAAATAACTCGTCACCAAGTATTCTAAAAACTTGTGATTTTTCTAGAAAAAATTTCCTCTTACGTGGGGTTTTAGATTTTATTTTATGCACTTCCATGATATTCAACCACTTATTGAACATTTTTTTACAATGAAACCAAACGTAGCATCAATTTTACCTTGAATTTAGCTGATGAGGAAACAAAGAACCCACCCTTAGTTGAAACTATGTATCTCTGGAAATTGAACACCATTAGAAGTGGAAATTCATGGGCCACTTCTAATGGTGTTCATGCCACTTATAATGGTGGCATGAACACCATTAGAAGTGCAGAGATTAGGATTTCAAACCCGTGACAAATGAAAACATTTTGAAAAAAATAAAAAATTGTACCCTTCATTAAGCAAGTGCCAAAAAAATTGAATCTCTTACCAAGACTATAATGAAATGGTTGAAATTGAATGCCTATTCCTCTTTATGCTTTCTCGGGTTTGAGAATAGTAATGTGGAAGGCAAGGAGATGCTAGAACTTATAGGCTAGATGCATATAGGGGGTGTCAACATACATCTTCCCTCCTTATACTACCTCCTTCAACACTCCTTTTCTCATGGACTATGCCAAAATAAAATAAAATGAAATGTGCCGATAGCCGGGATATATGTATAAAATTTGAATTTTTTTTTTTTACTTCTATTCTTGTGTTGGTCA
This sequence comes from Chamaecyparis obtusa, assembly GCA_027943335.1. NCBI lineage: Eukaryota > Viridiplantae > Streptophyta > Pinopsida > Cupressales > Cupressaceae > Chamaecyparis > Chamaecyparis obtusa. The sequence continues at coordinate 52,766 of BSBK01006812.1, forward strand.
AAATTACGACCACTCTTTAGGGTCGTAATTCTGACCAACACGAGAATAGAAGTAAAAGAAAATCAAATTTTTCTTCTATAAACTGACTATGGAAAATCATTTTATAACTTGGTCAGAAATGTTGGTCTAAAAAGTGATGAAGGCATATTCCTAGGATATTTCACTAAGAGAAAAGCTTATAAGTGTTTGAATTCTAACACTAAAAAAGTTGTGGAAAGTGAAACTGTTAGAGTTGATGAATATGCAGAAATAAATGAAGTTGAGTGCAAGAAAGAACTTAAAGATTATAGATATTTTGTATACATGGAAGAAGGAGAGGCAAGTAATACACCTGAACTAGATGTAGAGTCACAAATAGGTAATGTCGAGAAAATCAAATTTTTCTTCTATAAACTGGCTATGGAAAATCATTTTATAACTTGGTTGAAAATGTTGGTCTAAAAAGTGATGAAGGCATATTCCTAGGATATTTCACTAAGAGAAAAGCTTATAAGTGTTTGAATTCTAACACTAAAAAAGTTGTGGAAAGTGCAACTATTAGAGTTGATGAATATGCAGAAAGAAATGAAGTTGAGTGTAAGAAAGAACTTAAAGATTATAGATATTTTGTATACATGGAAGAAGGAGAGGCAAGTAATACACCTGAACCAGATGTAGAGTCACAAATAGGTAATGTTGAGCATTAGGAGGATGTTGTCGAGCAATCAAAACAAGAAGCAAATGAACCTGAAGATTTAGAGTAGGGAGAAAAGAGATATGAACCTACATTGGCACAGTATGTAAGAAGACATCATAAGACTGAACAAATTATTGCAGATAAAGAATCTAGAGTCATGACAAGAAGTAAGTTGAAATATCATACATGTTTACTACGTGAGTTTGAGCCTAAAATAGTAAAAGTTGCTTTAGAGAATGATGACTGGATACAAGCCATGAATGAAGAAGTATATAAGATAGAAAAGAATAACACTTGGACTCTAGTGTCAAGACCAGAAGATAAGAATGTTATTGGAATAAAATGGGTATTCAAAAACAAGCTCAATGAACATGGAGAAGTTACTAGAAACAAAGATAGATTGGTATGTAAGGTATTGACTAGCTTTGATAATCATTTTGATTCATTGCTAAAGACTGCAGAAGAAAAGGCTGAGAAGAAATTTTTTGAAAAGAAGCTGAGAGAAGTTTGTAAGTCCATTTCATGGGACTTAAACATTCTCTAGGCTACTACTCTTAAGGCCAAGAGTTGTGTAGCACAACATAGGAAAATATACAACTACTGCATAAGTCCTTATAGGCACATAAAGAACATTGAGGAGATCATAGCCAAGGATAGGGCTACCCTTGACTATCTTATGGACATTTGTCAATCATCTTCACAAACTGTGGGAGAAATGAATAAAGAGACATCCAGACTATTGGATACGATAGGGGTACTATAAATAGAGAAAGGGAGAGCTATAGATAGATTTGTCTTATTGAGAAGCCTACTAACCCCTAAGCTTACAATGCTTGAGTCACATCTTTTGGAGATGAAAAAGGTTGAAGGCTCAATGACTGTGTCTACAATTACACAATTTAAGGTAGCAGAGACAATATAATATGCATTGAATTGATAAATCCATGTCAATGAGCTTCTAATAAATTCATGGGCTAAGGAAGTGCAAACATTCAAAAACTCTTTCCAAGATGTCTTAAATCTGGTAAGTAAGCACTAAATCTTTTGTGCTTATGTTTTTCAATTTTGAATGAACCATTTCCATTGATGTCAAAGGGAGAGGAAGAGAAAGGAAAATGAGGAAGAGAAATAAATATGAGAGATTAAAATGTAGAGAAGAAAATAGTAAAGAGAAGAAAAAAAAAGTGTAAAACAAAAAAAGTAGAAAAGAGAAAAAGAAAAGAAGAGAGTTGTATTGTGACACTTAGTCATTTTTCTAAGTGTTTCCATCAATGCCAAAGGGAGAGACTGTTGGCAAGTGATTTTTTGGGCACTAGGGATCACTTGAAGGTTGTCATTTATGGTAACACTTATGATTGGAGTAATCACATGTTGAGAAGATTACCACTAGAGTCACAGTCATGAAAATGACTAAGTCCAGAATCAAGATAACAGGGTACTGTTATCTAAAACTACATCATACATTAGAATAAACATAAATAGGAAATGATTGAATTTTTAGGGGTCCAATTAATACTACCTTTTTGTTGGAAATATAGATGTAGTAACTAAGAAGGGGGCTGAATCAGTTCACCACAAAAATATTACCACTGATCCCTTAAATATCTTAACAAATTATTTACTGTACCACTCGGTAAATATACAGAGAAATGTTGAAAACATGATCCTTGAAGTGTGTAATAATTAAACTGTTCTTAAGCATTCATCACTGATTAACTTACATGAATAAAGAAAATAACATGAACACAAGAGACACTAGATTTACCGTGGAAACCCAATATGGGAAAAACCACCAATGTAACTAGTTACTATTTTTCACTCTTCTGAAGTGATGCCCAGTTAGAAGCCAATCCGGTAAAAGGTTACAAAACACACTGTTAGGTGTGACCTTGTTAGAGGATTTAATCACCCTGCTAGGAGTGGCCTTATAAGAGGTCTTGAAACAATTCAATAGAACTATTACCTTGTTAGAGGATTTACAAAATAGTTGTTAAACCAACTCGGTTAAGAGATTTAGATATCACTGCTACAATTGCTAGAGAGTAACAATGAAATAACCTGCAACTGAATTGTTGAATATAGATCTTTGTTCTGTTTCACTAGATCCTTACTGATCAATTAAATCTTTGCTGCTCCTCAAGGATATCTGACCATCCTTCAAAATTCGCACACACCTTTCTTCAAAATGATTTCTGCATGTTGTATATCTTATTCACCATTTTACCTTCTATATATATATATGTCATTTCATAATCATTTAGATTGTCAAGATGGCACTAATAATTATTATAACAGTCGGCTGGGATAAACAAACTATAATAACAAAATTCTTTGAAAGGGCCGACCTTGCTCGGTAAACATTAATCCTGAAAAGATTTCCTTCAGTGACCAAGAGAACTCGGTAACCATAGCGAATTCTGCAACATCCTTTGGAGACAAAGAGAGCTTGGTAACCACTAATTTTCCTTCGATAACCGAGGAGGCTCGGTTAACACTATTATCCTATCATGTTTCCTTTAGACACTCGAGAGAACTCGGTAGACACTAAAAACCACCTAGCTGACCGACTGAGCTCGGTAGATACTGAGAACCACTTAGCTGACCGACTGAACTTGGTAGATACTGAGAACCACTTAGCTGAACGACTGAACTCCGTAGATACTGAGAACCACTCAGATGACTAACTGAACTTGGTAGATACTGGGAGAGATAATTGATATGACATTTGTGTGACATCAAAGACAACACATAGCTAATCCAACAATGTCCTTCAGATAATTATATCCAAAAATCTCCCTCTTTGCCATCGATGGCAACACAACATGCCATAGCACAATAAAATTTCACAGAGAAACCAAGAGTAAGAAACATATCCTTAGCTTCATTCTAATTCCCATCATCTTCAACCTTCTTTCTCTGACTGAGACCTCTCCCTCTTAACTTCTCAAATTATTCTTCTTAGAAATTTCTTGAAATGACAGCAAACTCTCCCTCTTTGACAACACATGCCAAAGACAATTTACACAGTTTCGGTAAATATCAATGTACCTTATGTACTGATTCATATGCAATGATTCCCTGACTATGCTGCATCAACTGATTGATCTTCAACATGTTCTGGTTGATGCATCACTAAAACTTTATTTAGTGAACCTCAGATAGGGGAGTGACCCCTAACTTGCCTCTTAGATACAAGAATGCATCCTTAGGTAGTGGTTTGGTGAAGATATCTGCAATTTGCTCTTTTGTATAAATATATTCCAATCTGATTTCCTTGTCCTGCACCAATTCTTTGACAAAGTGATATTTAATTGCAATGTGCTTAGTTTTGGAATGCATTACTGGATTCTTTGAAATATTTATTGCACTTGTATTATCACAAAACATAACAACTAGTTCTTTGATCTCAACCTTCCTGCCTTCCAAAAGCTGTTTAAACCATATAATATTAGAGCAGTTTACTACTACAGCAACATATTCTGCTTCTACTATGGATTGGGATGTGCAATTTTGCTTTTGACTAGTCCAAGATACTAACCTCTTGCCAAGAAAGAATGCACCACCACTTGTACTCTTTCTGTCATCAATGTTTCCTACCCAATCAGCATCAGTAAACACTTTTAAATCTAGATTGCCTCCAAATTTATACCACAAGCCATAATCTTTAGTTCCCCTTAAATACCTCAAGATTCTTTTGATTGCCATCATGTGATTTTCTCTGGGTTTAGCCGAGAATCTTGCCACTATTCCAACTGCTAAGGCAATATCAGGCCTTGTGTGTACTACATACTGTAATTTTCCAATCATTGATCTGTATAAGGTCTGATCTACTTCTTTTGAATCATCATCTTTGGTAAGCTTCAATCCAGTACACATGGGTGTACCAACTGGTTTTGAATCTTCCATACCAAATTTCTTAAGTATTTCCCTGATATATTTAGACTGAGTAATGTAGATACCATTTTTGTTTTGCTAAATCTGAAGTCCAACAAAGAATTTTATCTGACCAAACATAGACATTTCAAATTCTTTTTTCATAAGCTCTAAAAATTCTTTGCACTGATCATCATTTCCTGTAAACATAGTATCATCCACAAATATTTCTGCCAAAACAATTTTGTTATCTGATCCTTCTTTGATGTATAAATCGTTGTTGTCATTAGCCCTTTTGAAATCAATTTGAGTAAGATAGTTATGTAATCTTTCATACCATGCTCTAGGAGCTTGTTTCAGACCATACAATTCTTTGTGTAATTTGCAGACCATAGCCCTTTTGTCTGGATCAATAAAACCTTTAGGTTGCTCAATGTAGACTTCTTCCTCAAGAATACCATTGAGAAAAGCAGATTTGATATCCATCTTATATACCTTAAATCCTTTATGTGTTGCATATGCAAGTAAAGTCCTCACACCTTCTAATCTTGCAACAGGAGCAAAAGTCTCTCCATAATCTATTCCTTCTTCTTGAGAATATCCTTTACATACCAATCTTGCTTTGTTTCTTGATACTTGACCATCTTCATTCAATTTATTTCTGAATACCCATTTTGTCCCAATTACATTTTTATCTTTAGGCCTAGGTACAAGAGTCCATGTCTTATTTTTCTCTATTTTCTCTATTTCTTCATTCATAACCTCAATCCAACTTTCATTTTCTAATGCATCTTTGACATTTTTAGGTTCAAAATTAGCAAATAAACATGTACCTTTTAGTTTACTTCTTGTTATAGTACCATGTGATTTGTTTCCAATAATCTGATCTGGTTTATGATGCTTTCTGATGTACTTCACTAATATAGGTTCCTTGCTTCCTGAATGAGTTACATTGTCATCTTCTTCATCTTCAGGTTCAGATTGCTCAGGCTCGGTAGATACTTGCTCGGTAGCTTCAGACTGAGACTCGGTAATTTGTGACTCGGTTAGAACTTCTTCTTGTGACTTGGTTACTGTACTGGGCTTGGTAGATGTAGTCTCCTTACATGTGTCTGGCAATGTATCAGGTTCGATATAAACAAATTTTTTGTAGTCCTCTGGTTCCTTTTTGCTTTCTTCTTCAATCTTTTATGCAAACTCATCAATTCTCACATGTGCACTTTCTATGATTTTGTGAGTAGACAAATTTAGACATCTATATGCCTTACTTTTGCAAGAATATCCCAAAAATATTCCTTTATCACTTTTTACATCAAATTTTCCTTTTCTAGATTCTTTCAAGATGTAACATTTACTACCAAATACTTTTAGGTAACTTACATTTGGTTTGTAGCCATACCATAGCTCATATGGAGTCTTGAATGTGTCTTTTCTCAGCTGTACTCGGTTCAAGGTATGAATTGCAGTGTTGATAGCTTCCTTCTAGTATTTCATAGCAATTTTCTTTTCAATCATTAGAGTCCTTGCACAGTCCATGATAGATCTGTTCCTTCTTTCGGCTATTCCATTCTGCTTAGCAGTTCTCGAGGCTGATACCTCTCTTTTGATTCCTCTTTCAATACAAAAATTATTGAATTCATGGGAGATGAATTCACCACCTCTGTCTGATCTCAAGCATTTTATTCTTTTTCCTATTTCCTTTTCTACTCTTGCTAAATACCATTTGAACTTCTCAAATGCTTCAGACTTTTCTCTTAAATACATAATAGTCATCATTCTAGAATAATCATCAACAAAGAGAATAAAGAATTTTTCTCCGGTATAGCTCTCAATTCCAATAGGTCCACATAAATCAGTATGCACAATTTCCAAAATATCTTCAAACTGATAGTTTTTATTTTTGAAACTAGACTTTCCCATTTTACCAATTTGACAATTCTTGCATAGACCAACATCAGGTTTCTTCAAAGTAGGAATACCTCTTACTTTCTTGAATTTTCTTATTTTCATCATGTTGTCAAAATTTACATGACATAACCTTTTGTGCGATAACCAACTTTCTTCAATTTGAGCAATAAACCATGAGTAATCACCAAGATCAAGATAAAACAGGTTACCTTTGGTTTGTTTGCCTGATCCTATCAGTTTTCCTTTGTCATCCAGTAGTCTTGCTTTGCCATTCATGAATTCAACCTTGAATCCAATGTTGATTAGTTGTGCTACACTTAGAATATTATGCTTTAGTCCTTCGACCCAATATGCATTATCACATATAAGTTCTTTGGTTAATGAAATTTGTCCCTTTCCTTTTATACAATAGGGTTCATTGTTTCCAAACCTTACATTACCACCATCAAAGTTTTCAAAGTGTTCAAACTTGGTCCTGTCACCAGTCATATGATGTGAACATCCACTGTCTATAATCCATGTATCATTCTTGCTTATATGAGAGATAAGTGCCATCTCATCTTCATCATTATCAGATTCATCTTTTACAACAATGAAAACAATTTCTTCTTCACTATCATCTGAATCTTTAGCTAAGAAACATGTTTTCTTACCTTTATCTTTGAATGATTTGAAATTTTTCTTGCCATTGTACTTGTAATTTTTCTTCTCATCTTTGCTTTGCTTTTTTGGACACCAAGCTACAATATGACCAATTTCTTCACATGAAAAATAGATTAAGCGAGTTTTACCTCTGTATTTTCCTCTGCCTCTTGAATACTTCTTTGCAAGTAATGCTTCAATAACTTCAAGATCGCTATCAGAACTTTCCTCTGATTCTTCTTCACTTTCTGATTGGATTTTCTTCCCTTTCTTGATTGAAGTTTGGCCTCAAAAGCTGATTCAATATTTTTAGAAGTTGGAACATAGTTGTCATAGTTATCCAGTTCAAAGGCTGTCAATCTTCCAACTAAGGCATCCAAAGTTATATTGTGATTTTCTTCACATCTTCTTTCTTGAATAGAAAAAACTCTTATTGCATAAATAGGGAGTAATGTTCTAAGAACCTTACTTATAACCATTTCATCATCAATTTTTCCTCCAGAAGCTCTGATTGCACTAACACTTGTCTTGATTCTTTCAACATATTTTGCAATGTTTTCTTCTTCTCTCATTTTCATTTGATCAAACTGTCCTCTTAGGCTCTCTTCACATTGTCATCACCGCCATAGATTTTCTTTAGCTTGTTCCACATTTCATCAGCAGTTGTGCAGTCTTTGATTTCATCAAATTGTTCATAGCTAAGAGCTGATGCAATGTCTATCATCATAGTGTTATGGTTCTTCTTCTCTGCAATGTCTTCAATAGTTAATGTGCCAGTAGGAATTGTATATTCTTGATCAATATATTTGCATTCTGAATCACCAATGGATGCTAGATGTAATCTCATGAGACCTTGTCATGCTAAAAAGTTATTTCTATTAAGCCTTGAAATTTCTCTTTTGTAAGACATCCTGATCTTTAGCTTAGGTCCTTGAAACCCTTCCTACAAGCACCAAAAGCTCTAATACCAATTGTTGGAAATATAGATGCAGTAACTGAGAGGGGGGGTGAATCAGTTAACCACAAAAATATTACCACTGATCCCTTAAATATCTTAACAAATTATTTATTGTACCACTTGATAAATATACAGAAAAATGCTGAAAACTTGATCCTTGAAGTGTGTAATAATTAAACTATTCTTAAGCATTCATCACTGATTAACTTACATGAATAAAGAAAATAACATGAACACAAGAGACACTAGATTTACCGTGGAAACCCAATATGGGAAAAACCACCAATGTAACTAGTTACTATTTTTCACTCTTCTGAAGTGATGCCCGGTTAGAAGCCAACTTGGTAAAAGGTTACAAAACACACTATTAGGTGTGACCTTGTTAGAGGATTTAATCACCCTGCTAGGAGTGGCCTTGTAAGAGGTCTTGAAACAATTCAATAAAATTGTTACCTTGTTAGAGGATTTACAAAATGGTTGTTAAACCAACTCGATTAAGAGATTTAGATATCACTGCTACAATTGCTAGAGAGTAACAATGAAATAACCTGCAACTGAATTGTTGAATATAGATCTTTGTTCTGTTTCACTAGATCCTTATTGATCAATTAAATCTTTGCTGCTCCTCAAGGATATCTGACCATCCTTCAAAATTCGCACACACCTTTCTTCAAAATGATTTATGCATGCTGTATATCTTATTCACCATTTGACCTTCTATATATATATGCCATTTCATAATCATTTAGATTGTCAAGTCGGCACTAATAATTATTATAACAGTCAGCTGGGATAAACAAACGGTAATAACAAAATTCTTTGAAAGGGCCAACCTTGCTCGCTAAACATTAATCCTGAAAAGATTTCCTTTGGTGACCGAGAGAACTCGATAACCACAGCAAATTCTGCAACATCCTTTGGAGACCGAGAGAGCTCGGTAACCACTAATTTTCCTTTGATAATCGAGGAGGCTCGGTTAACATTGTTATCCTGTCATGTTTCCTTTAGACACCCAAGAGAACTCGGTAGACACTAAAAACCACCTAGCTGACCGACTGAGCTCGGTAGATACTAAGAACCGCTTAGCTGACCGATTGAACTCAGTAGATACTAAGAACCGCTTAGCTGACCAACTGAGCTCGATAGATACTGAGAACTGCTTAGTTGACCGACTGAACTCGGTAGATACTGGGAGTGATAATTGATATGACATTTGTGTGACATCAAAGACAACACATAGCTAATCCAACAATGTCCTTCAGACAATTGTATCCAACACCTTTTAGGTATTTATTAATCTACATTTCATTATTGCATTCATTATTAGATTTCATAACTGATCATTACATTGTGCATTCAAACTGAATGTAGTATACAAGTGTCTTTTCATATTCCATATTTCATGTCAGTAATGGAGTACATATGCAAAATAGAAAGCATGATAGAAGTATGGAGTAGGGGTCCCATGCATTGCCTTGTTGTCAGTGTGTTGTTAGCTAGTTACCTGTTAGGTCATAATTCCTCAGGTCCAAGTCTTCATCTGCATTTGGTTTTAGGGTTTTACCTACATGAGAGAAAGAAAGTGGTGTTAGATCCCATCAATAAGAAAATTGTATCCATAATAAGTGAAAGGTAGTATTAAAGGGACTTGTTTTCTAAACATGAAACCTTTTACTATTTACGGTCATTCTAATATATTTTTTCCTTTTATAAACTAGATATCTCCATGAAAGGGACTTAGTGTTTCCAACCGTGAAACCTTTTTAAGAAAATAACAATGTCTTGTTAGATTAGTGAACATAATAACCTAAATTTTGATTCATAAGTGTCATTTCCTTTTGGAATTTTGCATAGATTGATTATTTATTATGTTCACTAATCTAACAAGTTTGCAATGTTGTGTTTCAAAAGCTTAACAAACATTTTTGCAGTGTTTCAAGGTGACTGATTTTCACATTACAATCAAAGAAAGAAGATGCAGAACAAGCTTAAATTTCACAGAAAAGTGCCAAAAGTTTCAAAATAGTCATAATCAAATGCCAAGTTACAGCTACATTATTACTAGTATAACATATCTTTGCTGAATCCAAGGAATAAATTAAATAACATTCTTTGTGTTACTGATTAAAAAGAAGGAATGCTATAGAATTAAAGCTCTAAAGTTATAAAATGTTTTCAGTTTATATTTAGTGGATGTCATGAGCCTATGCTCAAACTTCATTAAATTGTATTATGATGTCTTTGGATTTCACGAGCCCGTGTTCGAACTCCATTGACAATAAACAAACATTTTAATCTTTTGTATTTCTTAGATTAAAGTTCAGATTCAACATAAAAAAGAAAACTGTGTTCAAGCCTGGTATTGTACCAGTGAGTCTAGGAATGTTCTCTTTGTTCTCTATTGAATTTAATTCAAAGTGACTATTCTCAAATAAAATGATGAAGTAAAATTCACAGTGGTTGGGCTAAAAGACCTTAATGTGAGTTTTGAAGACTTGGTTTCATTTATGAAGCTAATACAATAGTAGTGACTATGCTATCAACTATCTAGTGAGCACTAAATAGTGACAATTAATTTAAAGTTTTGAAAACAGAGAATTTTTTGTGGTTTTGAACAATAAGAAAAAAATCAAAAGATTGGTGCACTAGTGTTCAAATTATAAGTAGTGACTGTGCCATCAAAATAAAATGGTAGTGGCTATGAAAATGAAGGGATTGATAAAGTGAGCATGATGGTTTGAGTTAAACAATGAGAGAATGAATGCAGTGTAATCCAATTGAGGAAAAACATCTACAGCTGGGTCTTAATGACTATGCATTCATTTAACAAGATGTAAGTATGTTACTTCTCTACAAATTTTCAAAGTCTACAAAACATCTACAACTAAAATTAAGAGGGTTACAAGGTTATCAAAAGTGCATATTCAAATAGTGATGTCTTTTTGACTGAGACATGTTAAAAGGAAAAATGAGACTACTAGTGTATTGGTAATCAAGATATAATAATAGACTGAGGAAATTAGACCTTTTATGTTGTGAGCTCAGGTTTCATGATAAACAAATGTATGCAAAACAGTTGGATTTTCTAGATCATTTGTTTAATTATCGAGCAATGGTTATTGTGTTCATCAGTGAAACTGAAAGCAGTCATACAGGACTAGTAAGTGCTTATTATTATTTACCAAATCAGTAATCTAAATTTTGTTCATGAGCTATGTATGAGGTGGGTTATTTTTACTACCAAATCATTTTACAGTGGCTCAAAGTGGGTTTTTGTTTTACAAAGAGAAATCATTTTCATATGCTTCAAGAAAGAGGAAACAAATGGTGATGGAAAAGATGTACATAAAATTTTGACAAAAGTACACAACAGATAGAGAATAGAACTTATCTTTATTTTTTCATTCAAAGCTTGTGTCTGTTGTTCATCTTTCAGTCATAGTTTTAGTCAACTTAATAGAGTCCAAAGCGATGACTAAAAGATGTCATTGCTTAAGACTTGAATATATTTCTCTCATCTTTCAGTCATAGCTTAGGCTATGCTGAGCTCACTAAATAAACCCCATAAGTCATGGTGTTGTCAAAGATGCAAGAACCCACATCAGAAAAGGTGAAAATAAATAACTTCATGCTCAAATTTTTCTAGGCAAAAGTGGCCAAAGATTGCTAGTCATCGTAAGCTCAAGATAAGTCACGGCCAAGTTCATAGTCATAACTAAGGATCTCGGTGAGAAATAGAAGTAACCAAGTTAAAGATATCATGTACCTTCATGTTACAAGATGCTCACAGTTGTGAGCTATTCACACTAGTCAAGCTGTGTCAAAGTGAACCCAAGCTCAAGGCTGAGTCACAGTCTTGGCAAGTGTGACTTCAAACTTAAGGTTTTAGCATAGGCCATGAAAACACCCAGTCACCATAGCAAACAAAAGGGGAGCTGTAAGTAAGACAACAATCTTGGCCTCATACAAAATCTTAAAGGATGTAGCCATCTCACAACCCAAATGAGAAATAAAAAATCACTTACCAATTAGAGGTCGTGTGAGTTACTCAACACAGGTCGTAAGCTTCGATTAGACCATAGATCTCGAAGCTAAGAATCATTCATATACCCACAAGCTGAGATCAAGCAACAAGTCTCAGCCTCACATACACATAAAAATGAAGAAAGAGCCATAGTCAATCTATGACTGATGGTAAAGGAGATCAAAGCTAGGTCATGGCTTTGATGCTATTCCAAGTGTGAGGTGTTTGAAAATAGGTTGTGAGCTAAGTATTTACAACTGCAAGTTGAGAAATGATGAAAATAAGCATCAGTCATAGGGTGTACATAAAGAAAAGATGAAGTAACAGTCGAAACCCAAATGATAAACATGGACACATACTTACAGTGGAAATATCATTTGTAGTCTCAAGCTCAAGAATAGGCATCAGTTCTAATGCCGAAACAAAGCACACAGTCGAGTTACCAGCTTAACGTTGAAAAGAATGTTGCAGTTACAACATCATTCACACAAGGCTCAAAGGTGAGGTATATTCAATCTAATATTCATTCATGAATTGTACCAGAGTTTCAGTTAGGGTTTCATCTCTTCCCGATTCTTCTCTGCGAAGCTAAATAATAATGCCAAGTTTGAGATTGGCAAGTGGTTATGAGATTTTGGAGTCCGCACTGTAACACATTGAATGCCATTAAGGCATACATCCACATCTTGGTAGGCCTCAATTTGAGCCACAATGCCACCTTACTACCCCATATCTGCATTGTATGCAAGTGGGAAGAGTGGTCATGTCAACTATCTTCCACTTAGCATTTTTTAGACTTAGGAATTTATTTCTTAAGTTGGGGTAGTGTAGGTTTTGTTATTTTTTTTGAATTTATTTCAAAATTAAATAATTTAAATATTGGTAAAAATTGTAAAAGGATTTGCATCCTTATTTAAAACCACTATTTAGGGCACTAATCATGGTGATAGGCTTGAATTTTGGCATAATTTTTGGTCAAATTAGGGAAAATAGGAGAGGCTTTCATTTTTTAATTTGAGGCTAGGGCTTTGTATAAAACTGATTTTCATGATCAGTATTGGAAGTTGCGAGTTTTGGAGAGAAGGAAAAGTGAGCTTATTGTTCCTTAGTGCCTTGGAATTCATTTTGTAACCATATTTTGTCAGATTTTGAAGGAGAATAGAGCATATGATTCATTGGTGCATACATTTGGAGTTTTGATTTCAAAATCCTATTTTTATCTTTCTATGCAAGTGTTTATTCCATTTCTATCCAAGAGAAGTGAGTGCTTCCATATTCCTTCTTAAGGTGATCAATAATTTAACCCTTGTATGGAAAATGTATGTTTGTTGACTAATTGAGCTATTTGTGGTTTAATGCTAGTAGTGAAATCGGTTAGCCTATATGTTGAACAAAGATATAAAGTGTCAAGCCTTTGATATATGAGTTGGAGCTACTATTTTATCTTTCTAGCAAAGTCTGAATCCACTCTTTGTGTATCACCCCCTATCTATTTTTAGTTTTAAAGTTTCCTTCTTCACTTTTCCCACTAAGTTACCCATTAGGAGGTTATATTTGATATCAGATAGGAACCATCCTAGAATCCGAAGACTCCTCCTTATTCAAAGTCCACCCACAAATCACAAAGGTTTCCATTATTATGATAGAATTATTATATAGCCCTAATGCTTGAGTTGAGTTTGTAATTCTAATCCTAAACAGTTTTTGGCATGCCCGGTGGGACACAAAATAATACACGAGTCCAATCCAAACAAAGAGTGTTAAATAATTTGAGTATTTGTAGCTCTCTTTCACTAGGAGAGGTAGAATTGTCCAAAGGGAACCAAGAAGTTCTAGAGAGCTTTCAGCTCAGCCTATTCAAGGAGGAAGGAAGCCCGGGAGACCAAGGAAGTTAAGATCAAAAAGAATTTCAGCTCCTCCCTCTTACCACACTGAATTTCCAGATTCAGAGCAGGAGGATTTTGAAGATCTTGGAGTTTCTCAAAGAAAATTTATTTCTCAATAGCCACCACTGGTAAATCAATCTCTTCTAGCTAGTTCTAGTACAACACTACTAGCAATGGCAAGAAATCTGCCATTTGTGCTTTTCAATGATGGCAGTCCTCTCAGGATTGTCAATCATAATAACATACCATTAGCTGCATTAAAAGGATTACCATCATTTAGTGGATAAGGTAAAACTAATTCTATTGAGCATATCAAAGATATTGCATCTATTTACAATGTTCATCATGTCATGAAGGAGGATGTAGCTCTGAAGCTTTTGGCTACATCACTAAAGGGTAAAGCATTGGAATGGTTCAGAACTCTTCCAGTTGCATCTATTGCTACTTGGGATGCATTGGGAGAGAGATTGTCTAAGTTCTTTGAGGAAAAGTATGACAACTTGTCTTTGGTGCAGAAATTAACTACTATTAAAAGGGCTCCACAAGAGGAGATGATTGATTTTAATCTTTGCTTCCAAAAGACATGGAATAGGATTCCTTCTATGGTAAGGCCTTCAGCTGAATATGCATTTTTGTATTATTTGAAGAGTTTAAATAGTGATATCTCTATTATGATCCAATCTATGGGGGGGGTTTCTTTGCCCCAAGATTTTGATATTGCTATTAGGGCTGAAAATAGTCTCATTCAGGTTGGGAAAATAGCCCCTAGGCCACATATGCCCTTCTTTCCTTGTATTCAGTCTAGTATGCCATTGGAAGTTCCACCACTATCTGATGTCCCATCTTTTAAAAGCCTAGAGGTAGTCCTTGTTGCCCCTCTGAATGAGTTACAAAGTATTAAGGATAGCTAGCAAAAGATAGAAAGTTTATTACAGACTATTGGTAATGAGCTAGTGACCCTTAAGAGGAATCAAGCATAGACAAATCCTGTTGCTCAAAATCAGTTTTTTTCTTCCTCATCCCAGTTTCCTAATAATCCTGTATTTCAAGGTAACAAGAAACAATTCCAAGAAAATAAGAATGCAAATAAATATAATTGGAATCAGAGGCCTTATAGACCTTATAATCCTGCACCTATTAATACTATTAGGGATATTGTTCCTAGCCAGAACAATATTGTCACTCAATGGTGTTTTCCATGCAATCAAGCTCATGATCAGTCAACATGTTACAATGGAGTTCTGAAACAGGATCTTATGGTTCAAAGTTAAATGAATTCACAACAGAATGTGCCTATTAAGTACAACAATAATCAGATCATAGTGTTACAGATACTGGTTTCTTAAATTGGCAAGAGTAGGAGTTTTGTGGTCAAAATGATGATTCACCAATTTCAGTAAACACCAGAGCCAAAAAGAAAGCTCTTGAGTTAGATTATTTTAAAGAATTCATCTTCTTCATCTAGTAAGGATCAAAATCAAAAGAGTATTGATCAAGGTTCTCATAGATCTCCACAAAAGGTGCAATTTTCTATTCCATATAACATTGTTGATACTATGAAGAAGATGAATGTAACCTTGTATATGTGGGAAACTTTAGCTATTCCAAGACAGACAAAGATTTTAAAAGAAGGGTTGTCCATGTTGACAACCAACTCACAAAAAGTAATACAATAGCCTCCTAGAATGGTTATGACTAATTCTAAGCCTCCTAAAGCTCAGGAAAAGGTACATAAAGAAGAAAAGAAGCTTGCTAAAGTTCAGTAGCCAGCAGTACAAGAAATTAAAAAGGCTGCAGATTTGAAGCAAACAACATTGAGAGTTGATAAAAAGATAGCAAACGTTCAAAAGACAAAAGAAAAGGAAGGTAATAAACCTACAAATAATAATCCTCCTTTTTATGTTTCTTTGATCATTGGAAACAAATTAGTGCATAATTGTATAGTTGACAGTGGTGCAACTAGCACTGGCATGCCTAAAAAAATAGCAGATTTGTTGGATTTAAAGTATGAACCTCTTGAGAAATGTGTAGTCCAGCTTGATGGAACTTCAGTCAAGACCTTAGGGGTCATTAAAAATGCAAGTTTGATCTTACACTCATGTCCAAATTTTTCAATCCCTCAAGATATATATGTTATAGATTTTCCACCTTATTTTTCTATGTGTATGTCCAGAGATTTTACAGCCAAAATAGATGGTTATTTCTCATCATATTGGTCTCACTTATATTTTAGAACTAGATATGGTACAAAGGTAACCATAAGATCAAAATTTTTGGCTAAGGATCACATAGAGCTTACAATCCCAGCCCTATTAATGTTAGTTGTGTGATTATGGATTCAAATGAAATTCAAGATTATTCAGCCTATAACACACAAAGTGAGGAATAATCTAACATTGTTTTGGATGAATGGACCACTAGAAATGTTAGAATGATGATATGCTTGATGTTGGATTTGGTAATTATATGATTTTAGTGTCTAATGCAGTTGTGCCTAATTTGATAAAAGATCCAGATTCTAAATCTGAATTATCTAACCAAGTATGGGATTTTTATTTTGATGGATCAAGGAACAAAGATGGTGTTGGTGTAGGGGTTATGTTAGTTTCACCTCATGGTGATAAGTTCTATGCTACATATAAATTATCTTTTCCATGTTCTAACAATGTGGTTGAATATGAAAGTCTGATTCAGGGTCTAGAATGGGCAAGAAAAAGAGGAATTAAATGTTTGAGGGCATTTGGGGATAGTGAGCTGATAGTAAAATGGGTGAGAGGCATCAATGTTGTTAAAAATGATCTTTTTAAAGATGTACAAATCTAGAGTATTTGATATTCTGGATGATTTTGATTCTTTTAACCTCATTTCTATTCCTAGAAAGAGAAATTAGCATGCTAATAGTTTGGATGGTATTGGTGCACATGTTTCAGTTACAAAAAATAATGGACAAATTTTAGACCAGTCACATGTCAAAATTATTGTTAGACCATCTATCCCAGATAATGATATCAATTGGCAAGTCTTTAATACTAATGAGCATATTTTAAGTTTTATTACAGAAACTGATGACTTTTTAAGTACTAAAAATGACAAGCTTAATCAGAAAATGGAAGATCAGATCACTTAGCTAAAGACCAATAAGCTTCCAAAAGGATTGGTGAGCCTAGAATCGGCTTTTAATTCTAATGATTAGTTCAGAAGGAACAAAACTAACCTTTTGATAAAAGAAGATCACTATGAAGAAGTGGAGATATTCAAAGACAAGTACTTGAAGGTTGGTAAAATTAATTCTCTCAAAGAAAAAGAATTGTTTATTGATCTTTTCAGAGAATATAGTGATGTGTTTGCATGGGATTATGTTGGTTTAAAAGGATTTGATCCTCAATTAAACTAGCATACCATAGAGTTAGAGCCAAATGCTAGGCTAGTCAGACAAAGGCAAAGGCCTATAAACCCTAAACTTGAACCATCAATGTTTAAAGAGATGAGAAAACTCCTTGATGGTGGTATTATATTTCCTATTAAACACACATCCCAGGTTTCTAATTTAGTTCCAGCAAGGAAGAAGAATGGAGAGATAAAACTTTGCGTGGACTTCAGAGACCTTAATAGGGAATTTCTAAAAGATAGACACCCTGTTCCTTCCATGGAGAAAATTTTACAATATGTTTCAGGCTTTGAAAGATTCTCACTCTTAGATGGGTATTCTGGTTACAACCAGATTTTAGTTAAAGAATCTAATTAGTTTAAAATAGCTTTCACAACTAAATGGGGTACAATGGCTTACAGAAGAATGCCATTTGGATTGTCAAATGTAGGGGCTACATTCTAGAAAGCAATGGACATGGCTTTCAAGAATTTAATGTATAAGTTTGTTCTAGTATACCTAGATGATGTTACAATTTACAACAAGATTGCAAACTAGCATATAGATCATTTAAGACAAATTTTACAAAGATGTAGAGAGTTTGGAATCTCTCTTAACCCAAAGAAATCTATTTTTGTAGTCCATGAGGGTAAAATTTTAGGATACCAAGTGTCTAAAGAAGGTACAACTATTGATCCTGAAAGGATTTATGCAATCTTGGAGTTGTCACTGCCAAAGCATAAGAAGGGATTGCAGAGTTTTATTGGGAGAATAAATTTAGTTAGGCACTTTACCCTTGATATTGAAAACTTGTTAAAACCTTTGAATGCTATGCTAAAGAAGGATGTACCTTTCAGCTGGAATGATGAGGGAAAGAAGAATTTTGAACAAATAAAACATGCTCTATCTTCAACACCTACTCTAGTTAATCTTGATTTTACTAAGGACTTTATTTTATATGCGTATGGTGATTCTGAAACTATTTCAACAATGCTGGTTCAAAAGAATGAAGAAAAATAGGAACCAATTGCATTTTTCAACAAAGGTATGGATGCTTATGAGAAAAGGTACAGTTTTGTTGAAAAACATGTATTAGCTGTTATCAAAGATTTGAAAAAGTTTAAGCATCTGGTTGCTAGGAATAAAGTACATCTGATGGTTGCACATCTTAGCATTAAAGAATTCTTGTTGAACACGGATGTTAATTAAAAGAGAGAAGGTTGGATAACAAGGGTTATGGAATATGATGTGCAAATTCATGTGACCAAGCTGATTAGAGGTGTAATGCCTCCCCTAGCATCTTCCTATGTTGGACTGGCGGGGACATTACATTTGGTATCAGAGCCCTAGTTTCTACACTGGGATCTCAGGGTCTATTTACGTTTGAAACTCAAAAATTTTCAATACATTGAATGCTACTTTTAAACTTGCACTTAAAACTAATATTGTACCACTCTCCCAGGATGCCTCATGTTACCTATGGAAGAGATAGGGATAGAGCTTAGTAGTCTTCCTCTAGATCTCACCCAGAGAGTTCCCATGGGGAATATGAGGGAGAACAAAATCAAGATAACCATAGGAATGAGAGTCAAAGTAATGACACAGAAGGAGCCCAACTTAGACAACTTATGCAACAACTTCTGCATAGACTCGACAACCTTGAAAATAGAGTCAATGTCAAAGAAGGAAACGAAGCTAAACATCAAGATAGGGAAAGAGATAGAATCCCTAGGAGAAGGCAAGTTATGTGCAAGAATCTGAAGATAGGGATACCACTCACATGAGGGACTTGCTCAAAGTCAAGGTACCCATCTTCTATGGCAACGAAGGGGGATCTTCAGCAAAAACCTGGTTGTTTGACCTTGAGAGGTGTTTTTCTATGCACCCTTTTAGTAGCAATGTCAAGGCTAGATGTGCTATTATGAATTTAAGGAAGTTTGCATCTACATGGTGGTGTATAGAAGAGGACAAACTTCAAGTCACCATCAATACTATTTCATAGGAACTGCTCCTAGAAAGCTTTAAGGATCGGTTCATGTCTGATCAGTGGAGGCAAGGTAGGGTAGAAGAATTCCACCACATCAAGCAAGCCAACATGTTGGTGGAAGAGTACGAAAGAAAGTTCTATGAACTTAAGCCTTTCTCAGGCTTTAGAGATGATGGACCCATACTTGTCCAACATTTCATTAGAGGTCTGAACGACCGACTATCAGGAGAGGTAGCAGTCTTAGAACCCCAAAATCTCTAAGATGCCATCACTAAGGCATACCTTTGTTGGTGTAATTAAATATTCCTAATTACACTTTACTTAATCTTACTTAGGATAATGCATTGCATAGTAGTTAGTGATTGAGACACCTAGGAGTGTACACACCTCATTAAGCACATGGTGTAGGAGGAATTTCACTTTTGGTGTTAGATCCACCTTTAGTGCTCTTATCACATTATCATCCCAATCCATTGCACATATTTTATTGCATAATGGAGGATGATCCAAATTTGGTGGACATGTGATTACACCTAGCATAAGTGATAGCTTATCAGCTCCTTATCTTTCTCTCTTATCGTCTTTCCTATATAAGGAGGCCTATTATGTAATCAATCAATCAATCAAGTGAATTCATTGAATCAATTCAATATCCATCATTACATTCATATCATCTCTCCTGTGCTTTTCTTTAACCTCTAGATCCTTGGTTCAATCTTTGCTATTTGCAAATTCTTGCATGGTATCAAAGCTTTTGGAGCATTTTTTATTAGCCAATTTGAAGAGATCTTGATGCAAGCTTTGAAGGTCCAAATCTTAGATTTGAGAACCAGCATGCGATAGAGGCGTCTTGGAGTAGATCTGACCTCACCATTGCGTTCGAGAGGCTATTTTAGTTAAAATCAACTATAAACTCACCCATATTCAATGAAAGTCCAAATTGAGGAAATTTTTTTTACAAATCAGACTGTACAGCCCGATTTCCACCTCTGCAGTATGATTTTGTAAGAAAAATAAATATTTTTATTTGTTTTCTGCAATATTATCAGATTTTGTTTCTATGCAAAATATTGTTTCAAGCTTGGTACGTGCCTTGTGAATATACTATCAAATATCTCCACTAGCATCTAACATCAGGAGTGATGTCACACATCAGGACACCGTACATAAGGCCTAAGACTAAGATCAAGCCCAAAGGCATGCAACGATCCAACCCCGCTCGCCTGTTTGCTTATAATTCAAGCATCCACATATAAAAAGGGCTTAAAAGCTCAAAGCCTAGTGAATGTGGGATTAATTTTTCCACACCGCCACCTGGTCACCACTCTTTCACACCACCTAGTTTTCTCCACACGGTCACCACTCCCGGTCAGCAGAGCCCAATGTCAGCATCACGTCAGCGCCACTCCCGGTCAGCGGAGCTAACCTCCGCCCAGCCTAGTCACCAGGCCAAATCAACGCGGACCTCAAGGACCCAGCCAGTCACCAACCTGCCACATCAGACTATGACCACATAGTGCCACATCACCATCCATATAGTATGGATCATACAGACACCACATCAGCTGCCACGTAATGAAAAATTTGTCAATGTCATCATTTTATGTGCTTAAAATTGACGGCCATTTAGCCATCAAAGCAGGCGAAATTGGTTTTTTTCTGACGATCTTCAGACCATCAAATTTAACCCTATCAATAGCTAATGTCATCAAGGTTTGGAAATTGTCAACCTTCACCATTGGAGTTTTCATTTTTGCAATCCAACTTCAAAGGGCCATATCTCACTCATTTTTACTCCTTTTTTCGAGCAATTTTTTTTGAAATTGGGTAAAATTTCATCAAGAATCTAGTGGTGGTATTATTTTGGAAATTTGGTGGCCACATTTATTATAAATTGCATATTTTGTTGACTATTCCTATCTATTCTTGATTTCTGCAACTTCCAGGGCTTCATTTAGGCACATACGGTAACATTTTGAGGTGATTTTTTTTTTGAAAGTGCATGATTTTTCATCTACTTTCCACATCTACAATCAGATTTTAGTGATTTTGGGTAGACATGTCACTTTTTAAAATAGGCTATTTTGGGGCTATATTTGCACTTGGTTAATCATTGGATTTCAGTTTTTTGATTTGCATCAGTCATTTGAAGGAGTTATCAGTAGTTATCAGTCATTATTTGGTTGCAATATGGATAGTTCAAAGGTTAAAATCCTCACTCCATATAACTACCATGAATGGAAAGTATCTTTAAGTGATCATTTGTTGAGTATTGGATTGCTTAGAATGACTCTTGGGTAGGATCAAGAACCTCAAACAGGTGTTGCAGAAAGGCAAAAATGGTTTGATCAAATGGATAAAGCACTTGACTCTCTTAGATCATCCATCTCTTGTGACTTGCACTTTCATATTGCATCTTGCACACATCCTCATGATGCTTGGGTCATATTGGAAGGACTCTTTGGTAAACCTGATAGAATGAGAAAATCAAGATTAGAGAATGATCTTATAGGTCTTAATCTTAGTGATTTTGACAATATTCAAGACTTTTTATCTAAGTTCAATTCTATTAGATTGGAGCTTTCTACATGTGGCATTATTAAAGGGGATGAACAATTGATCTTTTCTATTCTTTCCAAGCTTGGTCCTAATTATTCTATCTTTGTTTATACATTCTATGCTACTATGGATGCTCTGGGTAGTGCATACAAATTGCCCTCTCTTGATGAATTTGCAACGCAACTCACAAGGGAACAAGCAAAGTTGGCACACATGGGTCAATTGAAGCCTTCCACACATCAAGCATTGATTGCAAGTGAGTCCACATCAAAGGCTTCTAATGGAAAAGGAAAGAAATAAAATAAGGATCCTAAGCCTCATGACAAAGGTAATGAATCTCCTCCACACACTAGTACTGAATCCAAGTCCTCTTCAAGAGAGGAATTATCTGGAAGAAAGAGGGATAAATGTGCATATTGTAAAAAGATAGGACACGATGAGCATAAGTGTTTTCAAAAGAAGATTGCTGAGCTAAATCACTTTATTCAGAAACACAACCTTAAGTTTCCCTCATCAGTGTCTGCTCATTCTTCTACACATTTGGAAGCTTCTACATCTCCATCATCATCCAAAGATAAAGGTAAACAACAAGCACTCTTGGCTTCCACACATCCTAAGCAAGGTAAATGGCTTCTTGATTCAAGTGCATCACATCATATGGCATCCTCTATGGATATGTTTTCTTCTATTGAGCCTTGTAATTCTCCTAATATTTTGATGGGTAACAACACATTCATGAGAGTTTGTGGGAAAGGTTCTGTTCCTATGGGAGAGGGGACATTTTATGATGTTCTTTATGTACCATCCTTGACCACTAATCTCCTTTCTATTTACCAAATTACACATGGGGCACAAGGTAAAATTGTTGAGTTCACTCCTAATTTTGTCTACATTAGGGACATGGAGACTAGAGATGTCATAGCTATGGGAGTTGTTGATCATACATCACTCTTGTATTCATTTTCAAATTTTGTTGATACTGATGATGATATTCATGATGTCCACATCCCTTCACCAAGGGATAATTATGAGGAGAAATTTGGGCACTTGAATCATTTTGTTGTTGAGACAAGTGTTGAGCTTCCTACTCCTCCACCTCCTGCTTCTTTAGACATAGGCTCTACTATTTAGCAAGACAATCATAGTGTTTTAGATCTTCCAGAATGTGATGACTACATGGATGCATCTTTAGCATTTGTTGATTCTCATGATGTAGATTTGGAAGACATAGATAAGGGGGTTTCTCTTTCCTTTGATGATAGTTTCATCATAGTTGGGGATACTTCTTCACATTATTTGGAGATTGGCACTCTTGATTCTTCTCCTTCTTCATTTGATTTGTCACATGAGGTGATAGATTCTTTGAACTTGGAGATTCCTATTCAGTCTTTAGAAATTTAGACTTGGAGACCTTCATCTTCTTCCTCATTCCATTTGCACAAGGATTGGCTTCTTCATCATTTGATGTATCTATTTCTTCCCAAGGGGAGACATGTTTCTTGTAAGCATTGGTTGATCTATTGTTTGTAGGTACTCTTCATCAACATGGGAGCTTCTACATTATGGGGGGGATATCATGTCTTCAACTATCCTTCTTATGGGGGCATAATTCTTTGTATATACATGATGTATGTAGTTCTTGGGGGGTCTTGAGTACTCCATCCATCCATGCATCTTGTTTTCTTCTCTCTTTTTGGGGGAGGGTTTTTCCCATGAGGTTTTCCCTCTTTCTCCACTTTATGAGAGTTATGCATTTCATGTATTGCATTTTGTACATGGGTACCTAACATGGCCTAGTAGCTGAGACCCATCTTGCATTGTGAGTTTAAGTGCATTACCCTATGTTTCACTTAAGGGGGGCTATTAGTGTAATTAAATATTCCTAATTACACTTTACTTAATCTTACTTAGGATAATGCATTGCATAGTAGTTAGTGATTGAGACACTTAGGAGTGTGCACACCTCATTAAGCACATGGTGTAGGAGGAATTCCACTTTTGGTGTTAGATACACCTTTAGTTCTCTTATCACATTATCATCCCAATCCATTGCATATACTTTATTTCATAATGGAGGATGATCCACATTTGTTGGACATGTGATTACACTTAGCATAGGTGTGTTGGAAATATAGATGCAGTAAATGAGAGGGGGGGTGAATCAGTTAACCACAAAAATATTACCACTGATCCCTTAGATATTTTAACAAATTATTTACTGTTGCCACTTGGTAAACATACAGAGAAATGTTGATACTTGATCCTTGAAGTGTGTAATAATTAAACTGTTCTTAATCATTCATCACTGATTAACTTACATGAATAAAGAAAATAACATGAACACAAGAGACACCAGATTTACCGTGGAAACCCAATATGGGAAAAACCACCAATGTAACTAGTTACTATTTTTCACTCTTCTGAAGTGATGCCTGGTTAGAAGCCAACCCAGTAAAAGGTTACAAAACACACTGTTAGGTGTGACCTTGTTAGAGGATTTAATCACCCTACTAAGAGTGGCCTTGTAAGAGGTCTTGAAACAATTCAATAGAACTGTCACCTTGTTAGAGGATTTACAAAATGGTTGTTAAACCAACTCGGTTAAGAGATTTTGATATTACTGCTACAATTGTAAGAGAGTAACAATGAAATGACCTGCAACTGAATTACTAAATATAGATCTCTGTTCTGCTTCACTAGATCCTTACTGATCAAATAAATCTTTGCTGCTCCTCAAGGATATCTAACCATCCTTCAAAATTTGCACAAACCTTTTTTTCAAAATGATTTCTGCATGCTGTGTTCTATTCTATTCACCACTTGACCTTCTATATATATGCCATTCTAATTAACATTTAGATTGTCAAGTCGGCACTAATAATTATTACAACAGTCAGCTTGAATAAACAAACTCTAATAACAAAATCCTTTGAAGGGCTAACCTTTCTCGGTAAACATTAATCATGAAAAGATTTCCTTCGGTGACCGAGTGAACTCAGTAACCATAATGAATTTTGCAACATCCTTCAGAGACCGAGAGATCTCAGTAACCACTAATTTTCCTTTGATAACTGAGGAAGCTCGGTTAACACTGTTTCCCTATCATGTTTCCTTTAGACACCTGAGAGATCTTGGTAGACACTAAAAACTACCTAGCTGACTGACTGAGCTCGGTAGACACTAAGAACCGCTTAGCTGACCGACTGAACTCGGTAGACACTGAGAATGATAATTGATATGACATTTGTGTGACATCAAAGACAACACATAGCTAATCCAACAATGTCCTTCAGACAATTGTATCCAACAATCTCCCTCTTTGGCATTGATGGCAACACAACATGTCATAGCACAATGAAATTTCATAGAGAAACCTAGAGTAACAAACATATCCTTAGCTTCATTCTGATTCCCATCATCTTCAAACTTCTTTCTGACTGAGAACTCTCCCTCTTAACTTCTCAAATTATTCTTCTTATAAATTTCTTGAAATGACAGCAAACTCTCCCTCTTCGATAACACATGCCAAAGACAGTTTACATAGTTACAGTAAATATCAATGTACCTTATGTACTGATTCATATGCAATGATTCCCTGACTATGCTACATCAACTGATTGAGCTTCAACATGTTCTAGTTGATACATCACTAAAACTTTATTTAGTGAACCTCAGACAGGGGAGTGACCCCTAACTTGCCTCTTAGATACAAGAATGCATCCTTAGGTAGTGGCTTGGTGAAGATATTTGCAATTTGTTCTTTTGTATGAATATATTCCAATCTAATTTCCTTGTCCTGCACCAATTCTTTGACAAAGTGATATTCTATTGCAATGTGCTTGGTTTTAGAATGCATTACTGGATTCTTTGAAATATTTATTGCACTTGTATTATCACAAAATATAACAACTGGTTCTTTGATCTCAACCTTCATGCCTTCCAAAAGTTGTTTAAACCATATAATATTAGAGCAGTTTACTACTGCAGCAACATATTCTACTTCTGTTGTGGATTGGGATGTGTAGTTTTGCTTTTTAGTAGTCCAAGATACTAACCTCTTGCCAAGCAAGAATGTTCCACCACTTGTACTCTTTTTGTCATCAATGTTTCCTGCCCAATCAGCATCAGTAAACATTTTTAAATCTAGATTGCCTCCAAATTTATACCACAAGCCATAATCTTCAGTTCCCCTTAAATGCCTCAAGATTATTTTGATTGCCATCATGTGATTTTCTCTGGGTTTAGCCGAGAATCTTGCCACTATACCAACTGCTAAGGCAATATCAGGCCTTGTGTGTACTACATACTATAATTTTCCAATCATTGATCTGTATAAGGTCTGATCTACTTCTTTTGAATCATTATCTTTGGTAAGCTTCAGTCCAGTACACATGGGTGTACCAACTGGTTTTGAATCTTCCATACCAAATTTCTTAAGTATTTCCCTGATATATTTAGACTGAGTAATGTAGATACCATTTTTGTTCTGTTGAATCTGAAGTCCAACAAAAAAATTTATCAGACCAAACATAGACATTTCAAATGCTTTGTTCATATGCTCTGAAAATTCTTTGCACTGATCATCATTTCCTGTAAACACAGTATCATCTACAAATATTTCTGCCAAAACAATTTTGTTATCTGATCCTTCTTTGATGTATAAATTATTGTTGTTATTAGCTCTTTTGAAATCAATCTAAGTAAGATAGTTATGTAATCTTTCATACCATGCTCTAGGAGCTTGTTTCAGACCATACGATGCTTTGTGTAATTTGCAGACCATATCCCTTTTTTCTGGATCAATAAAACCTTCAGGTTGCTCAATGTAGACTACTTCCTCAAGAATACCATTGAGAAATGCAGATTTTATATCCATCTTATATACCTTAAATCCTTTATGTGCTACATATGCAAGTAAAGTCCTCACACCTTCTACTCTTGCAACAAGAGAAAAAGTCTCTCCATAATCTATTCCTTCTTCTTGAGAATATCCTTTACATACCAATCTTGCTTTGTTTCTTGATACTTGACCATCTTCATTCAACTTATTTCTGAATACCCATTTTGTCCCAATTACATTTTTATCTTTAGGCCTAGGTACAAGAGTCCATGTCTTATTTTTCTCTATTTGCTCTATTTCTTCATTCATAGCCTCGATCCAACTTTCATTTTCCAATGCATCTTTGACATTTTTAGGTTCAAAATCAGCAAATAAACATGTACCTTTTAGTTTACTTCTTGTCATAGTACCATCTGATTTGTTTCCAATAATCTGATCTAGTTTATGATGCTTTCTGACATACTTGGCCAATACAGGTTTCGTGCTTCCTGAATGAGTTACATTGTCATCTTCTTCATCTTCAGGTTCAGGTTGCTTGGGCTCGGTAGATACTTGCTCGATAGCTTCAGACTGAGACTCAGTACTTTGTGACTCGGTTTGAACTTCTTCTTGTGACTCGGTTACTGTACTGGACTCGGTAGATGTAGTTTCCTTATTGACAGATGTGTCTGGCAATGTATCAAGTTCGATGCAAACAAATTTTCTGTAATCCTCTGGTTCCTTTTTGCTTTCTTCTTCAATCTTTTCTGCAAACTCATCAATTCTCACATGTGCACTTTCTATGATTTTGTGAGTAGACAAATTTAGACATCTATATGCATTACTTTTGCAAGAATATCCCAAAAATATTCCTTCATCACTTTTTACATCAAATTTTCCTTTTCTAGATTCTTTTAAGATATAATATTTACTACCAAATACTTTTAGGTAACTAACATTTGGTTTGTAGCCATACCATAGCTCATACGGCGTCTTGAATGTGTCTTTTCTCAACTGTACTTGGTTCAAGGTATGAACTGTAGTGCTGATAGCTTCCTTCCAATATTTCATAGCAATGTTCTTTTCAATCATTAGAGTCCTTGCATAGTCCATGATAGATCTGTTCCTTCTTTCAGCTATTCCATTCTGCTCTAGAGTTCTCGGGGCTAATACCTATCTTTTGATTCCTCTTTCAATGCAGAAATTATTGAATTCATGGGAGATGAATTCGCCACCTCTGTCTAATCTCAAGCATTGTATTCTTTTTCCTGTTTCCTTTTCTACTCTTGCTAAATACCATTTGAACTTCTCAAATGCTTCTAACTTTTCTCTTAAATACATAACAGTCATCATTCTAGAGTAATCATCAACAAAGAGAATATAGAATTTTTCTCCGGTATAGCTCTCAATTCCAATAGGTCCACATAGCTTAGTATGCACAATTTCCAAAATATCTTTAGACTGATAGTTTTTACTTTTAAAAGTAGACTTTCCCATTTCACCAATTTGACAATTCTTGCATAGACCAACATCAAGTTTCTTCAAAGTAGGAATACCTCTTACTTTCTTGAATTTGCTTATTTTCATCATGTTGTCAAAATTTACATGACATAACCTTTTGTGCCATAACCAACTTTCTTCAATTTGAGCAATAAAACATGAGTAATCACCAAGATCAAGATAAAATAGGTTACCTTTGATTTGTTTGCCTGATCCTATCAATTTTGCTTTGTCATCCAGCAGTCTTGCTTTGCCATTCATGAATTCAACTTTGAATCCAATGTTAATTAGATGTGCTACACTTAGAAGATTATGCTTTAGTCCTTCAACCCAATATGCATTATCACATATAAGTTCTTTGGTTAATGAAATTCATCCCTTTCCTTTTATACAACAAGGTTCATTATTTCCAAACCTTACATTACCACCATCAAAGTGTTCAAACTTAGTCCTGTCACCAGTCATATGATGTCAACATCCACTATCTATAATCCATGTATCATTCTTGCTTATATGAGAGATAAGTGCCATCTCATCTTCATCATTATCAGATTCATCTTTTACAGCAATGAAGACAATTTCTTCTTCACTATCATCCGAATCTTTAGCTAAAAAACATGTTTTCTTACCTTTATCCTTGAATGATTTGAAATTCTTCTTGCCATTGTACTTGTAACTTTTCTTCTCATCTTTGCTTTTCTTGTTTGGGCACCTAGCTGCAATATCACCAATTTCTTCACATGAAAAATAGATTAAGGGAGTTTTACCTTTGTATTTTCCTCTACCTCTTGAATACTTCTTTGCAAGTAATGCTTCAATAACTTCAAGATCACTATCAGAACTTTCCTCTGATTCTTCTTCACTTTCTGATTGGATTTTCTTCCCTTTCTTGATTTAAAGTTTGGCCTCAAAAGCTGATTCAATATTTTTAGAAGTTGGAACATAGTTGTCATAGTTATCCAGTTCAAAGGCCGTCAATCTTCCAACTAAGGCATCCAAAGTTCTATTGTGATTTTCTTCACATCTTCTTTCTTGAATAGCAGAAACTCTTATTGCATAAATAGGAAGTAATGTTCTAAGAACCTTACTTATAACAGTTTCATTATCAATTTTTCCTCCAGAATCTCTGATTGCACTAAAACTTGTCTTGATCCTTTCAACATATTTTGCAATGTTTTCTTCTTCCCTCATTTTCATCTGATCAAACTATCCTCTTAGGCTCTCTGCTTTGGCTCTCTTCACATTGTCATCACTGCCATAGATTTTCTTCAGCTTGTTCCACATTTCATGAGCAGTTGTGCAATCTTTGATTTCATCAAATTCCTCATAGCTAAGAGCTGATGCAATGTCTATCATCATAGTGTTATGGTTCTTCTTCTCTGCAATGTCTTCAACAGTTAATGTGCTAGTAGGAATTGTATATTCTTGATCAATATCTTTACATCCTGAATCACCAATGGAAGCCAGATGAAGTCTCATGAGACCTTGCCATGCTGAAAAGTTATTTCTGTTAAGCCTTGCAATTTCTCTTTTGTAAGACATCCTGATCTTTAGCTTAGGTCCTTGAAACCCTTCCTGCAAGCACCAAAATCTCTAATACTAATTGTTGGAAATATAGATGCAGTAACTGAGAGGGGGGGTGAATCAGTTAACCACAAAAATATTACCACTGATCACTTAGATATCTTAACAAATTATTTACTGTTGCCACTAGGTAAACATATAGAGAAATGTTGAAACTTGATCCTTGAAGTGTGTAATAATTAAACTATTCTTAAGCATTCATCGTTGATTAACTTACATGAATAAAGTAAATAACATGAACACAAGAGACACCAGATTTACCGTGGAAACCCAATATGGGAAAAACCACCAATGTAACTAGTTACTATTTTTCACTCTTATGAAGTGATGCCATGTTAGAAGTCAACCCGGTATAAGGTTACAAAACACACTGTTAGGTGTGACTGTGTTAGAGGATTTAATCACCCTACTAGGAGTGGCCTTGTAAGAGGTCTTGAAATAATTCAATAGAACTGTCACCTTGTTAGAGGATTTACAAAATGGTTGTTAAACCAACTTGGTTAAGAGATTTTGATATCACTGCTACAATTGTAAGAGAGTAACAATGAAATGACTTGCAACTGAATTTTTGAATATAGATCTCTATTCTGCTTCACTAGATCCTTACTGATCAAATAAATCTTTGCTGCTCCTCAAGGATATCCAATCATCCTTCAAAATTTGCACAAACCTTTTTTTCAAAATGATTTATGCATGCTGTGTTCTGTTCTATTCACCACTTGACCTTCTATATATATGTCATTCTAATTAACATTTAGATTGTCAAGTCAGTACTAATAATTATTATAAAAGTCAGCTTGAATAAACAAACTGTAATAACAAAATCCTTTGAAGGGCCGACCTTGCTCGGTAAACATTAATCCTGAAAAGATTTCCTTCGGTGACCGAGTGAACTTAGTAACCATAGCAAATTCTGCAACATCCTTCGGAGACCGAGAGAGCTCAGTAACCACTAATTTTCCTTCGATAACCAAGGAGGCTCAATTAACACTGTTTCCCTATCATGTTTCCTTTAGACACTCGAGAGATCTCAGTAGACACTAAAAACTGCCTAGTTGACCGATTGAACTCGGTAGACACTAAGAACCTCTTAGCTGACCAACTGAACTCAGTAGACACTGAGAATGATAATTGATATGACATTTGTGTGACATCAAAGATAACACATAGCTAATCCAACAATGTCCTTCAAACAATTGTATCCAACAAGGTGATAGGTTATCATCTCCTTATCTTTCTCTCTTATCGCCTTTCCTATATAAGGAGGCCTATTATGTAATCAATCAATCAATCAAGGTGAGTTCATTGGATCATTTCAATATCCATCATTGCATTCATATCATCTCTCTTGTTATTTTCTTTAGCCTCTAGATCCTTGGTTCAATCTTTGCTATTTGCAAATTCTTACAAACTTGTTGAAAGAAAGGTCAAAGGAAGAGGTGGCTATGCTAGTGGCCAAACATTCAATGCTGGATCAGGTTCTAAGGGGAACTTTGATCAAGGAAATTCCAACTCTAAGAAGCAATAGTCATCTTTCAAAGGTGGACAAAACTTCCCTAAGAAGAAGTTTTAGAATAATAACAAAAGCAATGGGAAGTTTCAACAACCTCAAAACCGTAACAACTTCCGAGCACAACAAAGGTTTCCTCCTCCATAATCCCATAATTCTCAAAATTTCAATAGAGGAGGTTATCAATAGTCTAGTGCACCTCCTGCAAAGAACTTGGGAAGGAATACTGGGTCTTACTATTCTGGACAACAAGGACATATTGCGGTTCATTTCCCTCAATGCATGAATCTCACTAATCAAAATCAAGTAGTTTCAGAACCAATAGTAGGAGATGTCGGTCGGTCTCACAGGGTGTTTGTTGCAGTGGAACACAGACAAGCTGATCACAAAAACACTATCATAGAAACCTCATGTTTGTTAAAGGGTAAAACTAATTCTATTCTCTTTGACTCAGGAGAAACTAACTCCTTCATATCTTCTTCTTTGATAGAAAAGTGTGGGCTAGTGGTAGTAGGGAAAGGAATTAAGTGGTAGGTAGAGCTAGCCTCAGGGGCTAAATGACCATAGATTTGTGTGTTCAAGGTTGCAACTTGAGATTATGACCTTTTTCTACCAATATTGATCTTCGAGTTATTCCTCTTGGATCATACAGAGTTGTCCTCAGAATGGATTTGTTGATAGCCCATGAAGCTAAGATAGATTGTAGAAAAAAGCTCATTCATTGCTTGGATGATTTAGGTAAGCCCAACACAATTTTGGGAATTCAATGACCTATTTCACTCTGGATGATATCAGCTATGCAACTTAAGAAATGCATGAGAAAGGGATGCCAACTTCTTGCAATCTTAGTTAATGATTTGACAGATTAAGAAGATAGAGAAATTATACTTGAGAACCCTTTGCTTCAAGAGTTTGTAGATGTGTATCCAACTGAGATTCTCGAAATGCCTCCCAAAAGGGATATTGATTTCTGCATAGAATTGGTGGCAGGAGCTAAGCCTATCTCTAAAGCTCCCTACCACATGACCACCTAGGAGTTGAGTGAATTAAAAGTTCAACTAGAAGAAATCTTTGAAAAAGGCTTTATTAGACCAAGTGTGTTACCTTAGGGAGCTTTGGTTATCTTTGTTAAAAAGAAGGATGGTTCACTATGGTTGTGCATTGACTATCATTAACTCAACAAAGTAACCATTAAGAATTGACACCCTTTGCCAAGAATTGATGACCTGTTTGATCAAATGAAAGGAGCCAAGGTATTTTCCAAGATTGATCTGAAGTTGAGTTAGCATCAGTTAATGATTTAGGAAGCTGACATTCATCATGCAACTTTTCATACTTAGTATGGACACTATGAATTTACCGTAGTACCTTTTGGTCCCATAAATGCACCATCAGTATTCATGAGTCTTATGAATGGGGTATTCAGAACCTTCTTGGATAAATTTGTCATCATTTTCCTAGATGATATTTTGGTGTATTCTAAGACAGTGGAAGAACCAGTTATTTGCAAACTTGGAGAAGTGTGATTTCTTTCAAACTGAAGTTAAGTATCTTGGTCATGTTATCTTACGAGAAGGTATAGCAGTTGATCCCGCCAAGATACAAGCTATTGTTGAATGGCTAACCCCCACCAACATCTTAGAGGTTTGTAGTTTCATGGGTTTAGCCAGATACTACAGATGCTTCATCCAAGGATTCTCTAGAATAGCTCATCCCATCACTTCCTTACAAAGGAAAGGGAAGAAGTTCATTTGGACTGAGAAATTTTTAGAATCTTTTTAGATCCTAAAGGATAAGTTGACCAGTGCCCCAATTTTGGTGGTACCTGACCTCGCTAAAAATTTTGTAGTTTGTACTGATGCCTCCTTGGAAGGCATAGGGGCAGTATTGATGCAAGAGAGAAGAGTTATTTCTTATGAGTCTAGAAAGCTTAAGGACCATGAGCTTAACTATCCCACCCATGATTTGGAGTTAGCAGTTGTAGTTCATGCCTTGAATCATTGGAGACACTTCTTATTGGGGCATTGATTTGAGTTACACACTGATCACCAAATTAAAGCCTTCAATACATATTTACTCAACCTAATCTCAACGCCAAGAAATGTCAATGGATGGAGTTCTTGTGTGAGTATGATTTTGAGGTCAGATATATCCAAGGTAAGGAAAATGTGGTGGTAGATGCTTTGAGAAGAAGGAGACATGAGATATCCATGCTCTCCCTTTTGACTGATTTGAGAGGTCAGATTTTGCAATCACTTTCTTCAAATACTTTATATCAAGAAATTAAGGCTGAAATTGAGATAGGAAGGGCCTTAGAAGGAAGGTTCTTAGGGTATTCCTTAGAGTCAGATGGACTACTAAGACATCAAGGTAGAATTTATGTGCTGCTTTCAGGTGATCTTCGGAGAGTCATCATGGTGGAAGCACACAATGATCCCTATTCAGCTCATCTAGGTGTTAAGAAGATGTATTCAGATCTCAAACAACTATATTTTTGGTCAGGCATGAAGAGGGATATAGCCAATTTTGTGGCTAGGTGTCTGGAATGTCAAAGGCTCAAGGTCGATCATCATCACCCAACAGGCCTCCTTCAACCACATTTGATTCTTGAATGGAAATGGGATACAATATCTATGGATTTCATTGTGAGACTACCAGTCACATATCAGAGACATGATGCTATCATGGTCACAGTGGATAAGTTAACCAAGGTAGCACATTTCTTTCCTATGTAGTCATCCTATACTACTACCTCAATAGCCAAAGTCTTCATGAAGGATATAGTTAGATTACATGGTTTTCCTAGAAAGATTATCTTTGATAGAGATCTAGTATTCACTTCAGAGTTTTGGACCTCTTTGCAGCATGCTTTAGGGACTCAGCTAAATTTTAGTTTTGCATACCACCCAGAGACCGATGGTTAGACAGAGAGAGTTAATCAAGTTCTTGAGGACATGCTTAGGATGTATGTGATGGACAGACAAACCCATTGGGAAGATTACTTGTGTGTGTGAATTTTGTACCTATCGATAGAACACAACACTTCAGTAAAACATTAGAGGTTAGCAAAAATCAAAATCATGCAAGTAATTGAAAACTAAACTAACCAAATGATTTATTGCCTTCTAGTAGATGTGAGTATGTATTCTCAGATGGCACCAAGATCAGTGACCTTGATGACACCTAAGATGCAAATTAATCTTTTATTTATTTATTTTAGATGCAATAATATGAGAAATCTAGATATGAAACTATTCTAGAATGAAAAACTGATATGCAATGCAATTAATCTAATAATGATATGCTAAAATATGAATGATCTCACAAAGTTGATAATTCACAAAAAGACTTCAATTCTTCAGACACCAATTTGCCAGCATAAGTTTGCCAATTCTGAGATATGAGATTGAAGAGCTGAGCCTTGATTTTATAAAAATCTAGGGCTTGGGGAATGCATGGAAAAAGCCATAAATCACTCAGATAAACTCAGGTTGATTTTTGAGTTATCAAAGAATAGAAGATAGTTAACTCACAAAATCATGCAAAAGCATGCAAAAATAGCTTTTTAACTCAATTTAGAGTTGAGTTTATTTTTAAAACAACTTGAATTGATTTTCTGATTTCAAGTTTAACTATTTTTTGAATGTGCATAATTAATCATGAATTAAATAAATAAATAAAGTGATTTATTTCCAACTTAACTGATTTTAAAAATAAAATAATTGATTTATGGGTTGATCAATTATTAAATCAAACTTTTATTCCAAAATAATATCATTAAATATGACAACTTGCTTTAATTAATTAAATAAGAATTTAATCAATTAATGATAGGAATTTTGATTTATTGTCAAATTTAAATAATAATAATTAGGAATAAATATAATTAAATTCAATTAAATAATTAAGTGGTAGTATTAAATCTAATTAATTAAATATTGAGAATATTCAATTAATCAAACTTTAGGATAAATAGGATTTATCACCAAATAACCATTAAATTAAAGATAATTATGATAATTAGGAATATTACTATGAATATTCCCCAATGCAGAATTTATGATAATCAATTAGGATTCGATGATGTTCAGATGTGCCTTGGGTTAGGACTTTGATGTCAATTTTGTTCGATGTGTCGATATAGGAGGTTAATGAACCTATAGCCCATTTTTGGGGTATTACAACTTGTACCTAGTGGAGTTTCCCTACAACAATGGCTATCACAACTCTTTGGGGATGTCACCATTTCAGTCTCTTTATGGTCATCCTTGTCATACCCCTCTGAGTTGGGATTGCGTACAGAGGACAGAGTACTACTTGGCCCCAAGATGTTACAAGATATGGAGCAACAAGTTCAAAGGATCATAGAACATCTTGTGATAGCTCAGGATAGGTAGAAGAAGTATGCTGACGCTCACAGGATTGATAGACAGTTCTCGGTTGGAGATAAGGTATTTTTGAGAGTCCACCCACATAAGAGCCCTATCCATTATGGTAAAGGTTCTAAGTTGGCACTAATATTTTTAGGTCCATTTGAGATCCTTGAGAGGATAGGACTAGTTGCTTACCAGATCACCCTACCACCCAGCCTTTCACGTGTGCATGATGTGTTTCATGTATCCTTACTTAGATAGTATATTCTTGATTTGACTCATGTTTTGGATTGGAACACTTTACGGGTAAAGGACGGGCAGCTGGCTTTGGATCCAATACATATACTCTAGCAGCAGACCTTGACCCTTAGGGGTTGCAGCATAGAATAGGTAAGGGTCCAATGGGACCCCAATGATGATACCTCTACTACTTGGGAGGATGCTAGAAAACTTAAATCTGCATATCCGTACTTATTTGTAGGCTTCCAGGAGTAAGCTTAATCCTAGGGGGAGAGGATGTAATGCCTACCCTAGCATCTTCCTATGTTAGACTAGTGGGGACATTACAAGAGGCAAAGGCCTCTATGCTCAAATGGCAGAAGAAGAAGATAAAGTTGAATCCACTGAAGAGGTTTCCTTACTTCCAGGTGATACTGTGTTATTTAATGATTCAGCATCCTAGTTATCAGATATGACCAGATTTCTACAAACTAGACAGTGTCCAATAAATCTTGATAAAGCCAAGAGAAGGTACTATAGGTTATAATCTATTCCTTATGTTCTCATTGATGATATTCTTTGTAGGAAAGATTTTTCTGGTATGCTTCTTAAGTGCATTGATTCAGTTGATCAAGATAGGATTTTATCTGAGTTTCATGATGCACCATATGGAGGAAATTTTAGTCCTAAAACTATAGCCTAGAAAATTCTAAGAGCTGGCTATTATTGGCCAAATTTATTCAAAGATGCTCATTCTTGGGTGATAAAATGTCAAAATTGTGCTCTATTTTCAGGAAAGCAAAAGATGATAGTATTTCCATTAAAACCAATTGTTGTGGATAAACCATTTAACAAATGGGGACTGGATTTTATAGGTCCAATAAATTCTAATTCTAGTGCAAGTCACAAATGGATTTTGACTACTATAGACTATTTTACAAGATGGACTAAGGCCATTTCATTAAAGGAATCTATTGGATCTCTCTGTTAAAGTTTTATGAAGATATTATAACCAGGTTTGGAGTTCCTTAGTCAATTATTTCAGATAATGCTTTGGCTTTTATTGGTTCAGCTATAATAGAGTGGGCTGTTAAAAATGGCATCTATCTAAATACTTCTTCTAACTATTATCCTCAAGGTATTGGTATTGCAGAGTCTGCTAATAAAAACCTAATTAGGATTATAAAAAAGACTTTGCAAGAAGTAAGAGAGATTGGCATTGAAAACTAAAAGCAGCCTTATGGCTAGATAGAATCACACCTAACCAGATTATTGGGAACTCACCCTATGTTCTGGTTTATGGTAAAGAGGCAAGATTGTCAATTTCTATTGAATTTTGAGCTCTACAACTAGCTGATCAAATGTTTCTATTTGAAGAGGAAGATCCTCTTAAGTTGAGGTATGTTGAATTGCTATAGCTTGAAGAAGAAAGGAAGAAGGCATTGGAAACTATGGAATTAAGACAAGCACAGACTAAAAAGTCTTTTGACAGGAAAGCTACATCAAGGGATTTCAAGGAAGGTGATCTAGTTCACAAGTGGGATGTGTTGAAGAGCAGACCAAGGCAACATGATAAATTTGAAAATTTTTGGTTAGGCCCTTTTGTTATTACAACTTGCAAAGAAAATAATGTTTTTCAGATGTCCACAACTGAAGGATAAATTCTATAGATTCCAGTTAATGGAATTCACCTCAAGCTTTTCTTTGAGGGATAGGTTAGGTCTAATTTTCATTTCAATAAGTGTTGTCTAAGCACTAGGTCTCTAGATTGCATTGAGTCTAGATTAGATACATTTTCATTTCAATAATGGTTGCATTCATGGTTTCTAATTTCCTAACTTTGTTTCCCAATGATAAGGTCTATAGGTCATGTCTAGCAGGCAGACACCCAGCAGAAGTTGCCAAAAATGTTATCTAAAACTACATCATACAGCAGAATAACCATAAATAGGAAAAGATTGCATTTTTAGGGGTCCAATTAATACTACCTTTCAGGTATTTATTAATCTAAATTTCATTATTGCATTCATTATCAAATTTATTTTTGTACTCTAAGTATTGATCACATTTCAAATTTTAAGATTCATAACTGATCATTAAATTGTGCATTCAAACTGAATGTAGGATACAAGTGTCTTTTCATATTCCATATTTCATGTCAATAATTGTGTACATATGCAGAATATAAAGCATGATAGAAGTATGGAGTAGGGGTCCCATGCATTGCCTTGTTGTCTATGTGTTGTCAGCTAGTTATCTGTCAAGTCCCAAGTCCTCAGGTCCAAGTCTTCATCTGCATTTGGTTTTTAGCATTTTACCTACATGAGAGAAAGAAAGTGGTGTTAGATCCTGTTGGATCTAAGCAATGCATGAAACACAAACAACATACAATGACAATCAATTCTTTCAATTCTGCATATCTATTTGGTAAATTCAATGCAATAATGAAATTGTATCCACAATAAGTGAAAGGTAGTATTAAAGGGACTTATTTTCTAAACATGAAACCTTTTACTATTTATGGTTATTCTGATATATGTTGTCCTTTTATAAACCAGATATATGAATGAAAAGGACTTAGTGTTTCCAACTGAGAAACCTTTTTCAGAAAATAGCAATGTCTTGTTAGATGAGTGAACATAATAACCTAAATTTTGATTCATAAGTGTCATTTCTTTTTGGCATTTTTCATAGACTGATTATTTATTATGTTCACTAATCTGACAAGTTTGCAGTGTTGTGTTTCAAAAGCTTAACAAAAATTTTGGCAGTGTTTCAAGCTGACTAGTTTTCACATTATGGTGAAAGAAAGAAGATGTAGAACAAGCTAAAATTTCACAGCAAAGTGCCAAAAGTTTCAAAATAGTCATAACCAAATGCCAAGTTATAGCTACATTATTACTGGTATAACATATCTTTGCTGAATCCAAGGTACAAATTCAATAAGATTCTTGTTGTTGCTGATTAAAAAGAATGAATGCTACAAAATTAAAGCTTTAAAGTTATAAAATGTTTTCATTTTGTATTTAGTGGATGTCACAAGCCTGTGCTCGAACTCCATTGACAGTAAACAAACATTTTAATCTTTTGTATTTCTTATATTAAAGTTCAAATTCAGCATAAAAAAGAAAACTATGTTCAAGCCTAGTATTGTAACAGTAGGTCTAGGAATGTTCTCTTTGTTCTCTATTGAATTTAATTCAAAGTGACTATTCTCAAATAAAATGGTGAAGTAAAATTGACAGTGGCTGAGCTAAAAGGCCTTAATGTGAGTTTTGAAGACTTGGTTTCATTTATAAAGCTAATTTAGTAGTAGTGACTGTGCTATCGGCTATCAAGCGAGCACTAAATAGTGACTGTGAATTTAAAGTTTTGAAAATAGAGAATTTTTTGTGGTTCTTAACAGTAAGCAAAAAATCAAAAGATTGGTGCACTAGTGTTCAAATTATAAGTAGTGACTGTGCCATCAAAAGAAAATGATAGTGGATGTGAAAATGAAGCGACCAATACACTAAGCATGATGGTTTGAGTTAAACTATGAGCGAATTAATGCAGGGTAATCTAATTGAGGAAAAACATCTACAATCGGGTCTTAATGACTATGTATTCATTTAAGAAGCTATAAGTATGTTACTTCTCTACAAATTTTCAGAGTCTACAAAACATCTAGAGCTGAATTTAAGAGGGTTACAAGGTTATCAAAAGTGCATATTCAAATAGTGATGTCTTTTTTACTAAGATGTGTTCAAAGCAAAAATGAAACTACTGTTGTATTGGTAATCAAGATATAATAATAGACTAAGGAAATTAGACCTTATATGTTGTGATCTTGGGTTTCATGATAAACAAATGTGTGCAAAACAGTTAGATTTTCTAGATCATTTATTTATTTATCAAGCCATGGTTATTGTGTTCATCAATGAAACTGAAAGTATCCATACACGACTGGTAAGTGCTTATTATTATTTACCAAATTAGCAGTGCAAATATTGTTTGTGAGTTGTGTATGAGGTGGGTTCTTTTTACTACCAGATCATTTTATAGTGGCTCGAAGTGGGTTTTTGTTTTACAAAGAGAAATAATTTTCATATGCTTCAAGAAAGACGAAAAAAATAGTGAAGGAAAAGATGTATGCAAAATTCTGACAAAAGTACACAACAAATAGAGAATAGAACTTATCTTCATTTTTTCTTTCAAAGCTTGTGTTTGTTGCTCATCTTTCAGTCATAGTTTCAGTCAGCTTGGTAGAGTCCAAAGCTATGACTGAAATATGTCATTGCTTAAGACTTGAATATATTTCTCTCATCTTTCAGTCATAGCTTAGGCTATGCTAAGCTCACTAAATAAACCTCATAAGTCATGGTGTTGTCAAAGATGAAAGAACCCATATCAGAAAAGGTGAAAAAAAATAACTTCATGCTCAAATTTTCCCAGTCAAAAGTGGCTGAAGATTACCAATGACAGTAAGCTCAAGATAAGTCACAACCAAGTTCACAGTCATAACTAAGGATCTCGGTGAGAAATAGAAGTAATCGAATTAAAGTTATCCTGTAGCTTTGTATTACAAGATGCTCATAGCCATGAGCTATTCACACCAGTCAAGCTATGTCATAGTGAACCCAAGCTCAAGGTCGAGTCACAGTCTTGGCAGGTATGACTTCAAGCTTAAGGTTTTAGCACAGGCTGTGAAAACACCCAATCACCACTGCAAACAAAAGGGGGATCCATAAGTAAGACAACAATATCGACCTCATACAAAATCTTAAAGGATGCTACCAACTCACAACCCAAATGAGAAATAAATAATCACTTACCAATTAGAGGCCATGTGAGTTACTCAATACAAGTTGTAAGCTTCGATTACACCCTAGAGATCGAAGCTTAGCATTAGTCAAATACCCACAAGTTGAGATCAAGCAATGAGTCTCAGCCTCACATACATATAAAAATGAAGATAGAGCCACAATCAAGCCGTGACTGATGATAAAGGAGATCAAAGTTGGGTCATGGCTTTGATGCTATTCCAAGTGTGAGGTGTTTGAAAATAGACCGTGAGCTAAGTATTTACAACTGCAAGCTGAGAAAGGATGAAAATAAGCATCAGTCACAGGGTGTACATAATGCAAAGATGAAGTAATAGTCACAACCCAAATGATAAACATGGACACATACTTATAGTGGAAATATTAGTTGCAGTCTCAAGCTCAAGAATAGGCATCAGTTCCAATGCTGAAACAAAGCACATAGTCGAGTTACCAGCTTAAGGCTGAAAAGAAAGTTGCAACTACAACATTATTCATGCAAGGCTCAAAGGTGAAGTATATTTAATTTGAGCTTTGTTCATGAATTTTACCAAAGTTTCAGTTAGGGTTTCATCTCTTCCCGCTTCTTCTCTACGAAGCTAAACAATAATGCCAAATTTGAGATTGGCAAGTGGTTATGAGATTTTGGAGTTCGCACTGCAACACATTGAATTCCATTAAGGCATACATCCATATTTTGGTAGGCCTCAAAGTGATCCACAGTGCCACCTCACTACTCCATATCTACATTGTATGCAACTGGGAAGAGTGGTCATGTCGA
The DNA here is from genome assembly GCA_027943335.1 of Chamaecyparis obtusa. NCBI lineage: Eukaryota > Viridiplantae > Streptophyta > Pinopsida > Cupressales > Cupressaceae > Chamaecyparis > Chamaecyparis obtusa. The sequence continues at coordinate 94,234 of BSBK01006812.1, forward strand.
TCCTCTTCCACTTAGCATTTTTTAGACATAGGAATTCATTCCTTAAGTTAGGGTAGTGTAGGTTTTGTTATTTTTTAAAAAAAAATTCAAAATTAAATAATTTAAATATTGGTAAACATTGTAAAAGGATTTGCATCCTTATTTAAAACCAATATTTAGGGCACTAATCATGGTGATAGGCTAGAATTTTGGCACAATTTTTTGCCAAATTGGGGCAAATAGGAGAGGCTTTCATTTTTTAATTTGAGGCTAGGGCTTTGTATAAAATTGATTTTCATGATCAGTATTGGAGGTTGCAAGTTTTGGAGAGAGGAAAAGTGAGCTTATTGTGCCTTAGTGCCTTGGAATTCATTTTGTAACCGCATTTTGTCAGATTTTGAAGGAGAATAGAGCATATGATTCATTGGTGCATACATTTGGAGTTTTGATTTCAAAATCATGTTTTCATCTTTCAATGCAAGTGTTTATTCCATTACTATCCAAGAGAAGTGGGTGCTTTCAGATTGATGCAAGAGAGGATAGGAGGGGCCAGAATTGGTACACCCTAACCTGATCCACCCTACTCAATAATACGTGGAAGCAACAACACACAACAGTGAGAGATAGAATATAGGAAACCCTTCATATATTATCTTCAAATTGATTCATACATGTTGGGCTATAAGGCCTTCCCAATTTCAGCTAGATATTACAATTAAGTACAGAAGTCCTCAAACATGCGAGGATCTGCCAATGATATCTAATCTATTATCTTCTAGATTTTCTCCAAATACTCACTCCTAAAACTCTACCCAACAACTACATTTATACAAGAAGCTACTGAGCCAAGTCAGCCTTCAGATCCATAATCAATGGAAGGGACAACTAGATCTAGGTCCACACACTTCTCAATAATGGATACTAGCATTAAATCTGTGACCCATAATAAATGCATAAGTCAGCCTCAACATGAACTCAAAAGAAACCCATTAGTAAGCTAAGCTAATCAAGCACCAGACAAGCATCACCGAGGGCTAGGGAAATTCAACATGCACCAAAGAGATAACTGACCAACACTGGCAAATAAAGGAAATCGAGCAACACCGAACCAACTCAGTCAAAGAAGGAACCGAGTAACACAAACAAACTCAAATCTATTTTTGGTGACATAGGATTGCTAAGGACCTGAGATGCTCCTGCATCAAACACCTGGGGTTATTTGAAAATGATTCTCTGAATCATTCAGTAGGTATGATCCGAGCTGTATCTAACTCAAACTGTGAAATCCATGAACTGTCTTCAATTGGTCTATTCTTCCACTTCACCAGATATTCCATATACTTTCTTCCTCTTGTACTTCTACCAATTCTTTGCTCCAAAATCTTTTCAACTTCTTCTATCTTTTTCTTAGGATAATCATTCTGCATTGTCATCTCTTCATCCGACTCATGATACTCGTACAAATCAACAATGTCAAAAATAGGTGATATATCCATATCATCAAGTAAATCAATCTCATATGCATTTCCACTATCAAATTTCCTCAAAATCTTGTAAGGGATAAACTTCTTCATTTTCAGCTTCCCATATGTTCTAACAGGAAATCGACCTTTCTTCAAATGAACCATTCTTCATCACCAACATCAAAAGTCTTATGTCTCCTTGATTTATCAGCTCTGTCTTTGTATTTCTGATTACTCTTTTCCAGCTTGACTTTCACATCTTCATGCAATGTCTTCATGTACTCATCAAATTTTACTCCTTCAACACTTCTCTTTCTCTCATCATCAATGTCTCTCAAATCAAATATACCTCTCGGTTGTATGCCATTTACAATCTCAAAAGGTGTTTTTCCAGTACTCCTATTCATTGAATTATTGTATGCAAACTCTACTTGTGCCAACACAAAATCACAATTACTCGATGTATCTCCAACTAAACATCTCAAAAGATTTCCCAAACTTCTATTCACAACTTATGTCTGTCCATCGGTTTGTGGGTGAAATGTAGAACTATATTTCAACTTGGTACCAAACTTTCTCTAAAGAGTCTTCCAAAAGTATCCAACAAATTTACTATCTCAGTCAGAGATAATACTCCTCGGTAATCCATGCAATCTGACAATTTCCTTAAAGAAAAGATCTGCTACATGTATTGCATCTAATGTCTTTCTACAAGGTATAAAATGTGTCATCTTAGAAAATGTATCCACAACAACAAATATAGAATCATTACCTCTTACTATCTTTGGTAAGCCAAGAACAAAATCCATAAGGATGTCAATCCAAGGTTTATTAGGTACAACAATCAGTGTATACAATCAAGTATTCTGACTTACTCCTTTTGCAACTTGATAAATTCCACAACTTTTCATAAATTTATGAACATCTTTATACAATTGTGGCCAAAAGTATTTCTCCTTAAAAAAATTCAATGTCTTATCAATACCAAAAAATCTAGCCAAACCACTACTATTTTTCTCCTTTATCAAATTAGTTCTCATTTTTCCTCTCGGTTTACACAACTGAATACCTTTAAAAAACATCCCTTCTTGAATGAAATATTCTTCCCATTTTGTATTCGGTTGATCTTGAATAGGTTCTCTACACATTCTCCACGACTCAAAAAAATTAGGACCAGTCTCATACAAATCTCTCATCTCATCAAAACCAAGAACTTCAATTTTCATTTCGATCATCAAAGATCTTCTTCTACTCAATGCATGAGCAACTCGGTTAGTGACTCCACTTTTATGCTTTATCAAAAATGTATAACTCTACAAATGCTCAACCCATTTCATGTCTTTGATTCAACTTATTCTGACTACCCAAGTATTGTAAAGCCTGATGATTAGTATACAACACAAATTCACTCGGTATCAAATAATATCTCCATTTCATCAAGGCTTGAACAATGGCATAGAATTCTTGATCATATACATAATATTTTCTTCTTGCATCATTTAACTTTTCACTAAAGAAAGCAACAGGTTTACCTTCTTGAATCAACATAGCTCCAATTGCACTACCACTTGCATCACATTCCACTTGAAATACCTTATTGAAATCAGGCAATGCCAAAATAGGCAATTCAGCAACCTTCTGCTTCAAAGTCTCAAAACTTTTATCAGCTCCATGTGTCCACTTGAATTCTCTTTTGTTTCCTCTCATTGTCTCAATCATATCATTACAAATTGAGCTGAAATTCCTTATGAACTTTCGGTAAAAACTTGCCAAACCATGAAATGATCTTACCTCACTAGCATTTATTGGTGTAGGCCAATTCAAAATAGCTTCAACCTTTTCAAGATCCATCTTCAGATCATCATCTAAAATTACAAATCCCAAATACACAATCTCTTCTTTCATGAATGAACACTTTTTCAAATTTATCAGCAACTTTTCTTCTTTCAATCTCTGTAAAACTTGTCTAACATGCAACAAATTTTCTTCTCTAGTCTTATGGAATATCAGGATGTCATCAAGATATACAATCACAAACTTACCCAAAAATTTCTTCAAAACTTCATTCATCAACCTCATAAAAGTACTCGGTGCGTTAGTTAAACCAAAAGGTATAACCAACCACTCATACAAACCTTCTTTTGTCTTGAAAGAAGTCTTCCATTCGTCAGCTTCTCTAATTCTAATCTAATGATACCCACTTTTCAAATCATTTTTGGTAAAATACTTTTCTCCAGTCAAACTATCCATTATATCATCCACACTATTATCTTATTGATTTCTCTAGAATCAGTACACATTCGCCATTCTCCACTCTTCATCGGTGCCAATATAGCAGGTACTACACAAGGACTCAAACTTTCTCTAATCAAACCTTTCTCCAACAACTCTTGAATTTGTTAGTTCAATTCCTGATTCTCAGAAGGTGTCAACTGATGAGGTGCCTTATTCAATAAACTAGCTCCAGGGATAAGATTCATGCAATCATCAATGCTTCTCTTCAATGGATAATCATCAAGTAAATTATCAAAAATGATATCATTGTACTCAGTGAGGAAGTTATCAATCTCCTCAGGAACACTATCCTCTATTTTCTTAGACGGCTTGTTAGGAATCATAGCAAAACATACATCATTCTTCTTCAAATCTTTAACAAACTTTCTTCCTTCCATCTAGTAAACTTTAATAGATATGCAAACATTACTAACAGGTTCTTCAATCAAAGGTAAAAAGATTTGTCTTCTCCCATCAGCCCAAATAGTATACTTATGCAATCTCCCATCATATATAGCATGTCTATCATATTGCCAAGGTCTACCCAATAAAATATGACAACAATCCATAGGCATGATATCACATAACACCTTATCATAGTACTTTCCAATTTTCAAACTCACATAACATTATTCACTTACCAAGAGTGTATGCTCATCCTTGATCCATGAAATCTGATAGGGCTTCAGATGTTCCAATCTTTTCAATTGTAACTTTGTGACCATTTCCTCAAATGCCAAATTCTCCAAGCTACCACTGTCAATGATTACCTTCCAAACTTTGTCAGAAACTCTACATCTGGTCTTGAACAAACTTTTCCTTACCAAATCTTCAATTTTACCTTCATTCTAAAGTGCTCCCCTTACCATCAAGTTATTTTCTTTCTCAAGTTCCTCTCAAACCACCTCTATTATAACCACCTTAGTAGTTACTACCTCTACCTCTAGATGAACTTTCACCTCTCCACTCGATATTGCCTCTATCCAGATTTATCTTTTCAGGTTCAAATCTACTATTTTCACCATGAGATCTACCTCTTCCTCTAGGGAATCTACCACCTCTACCTTTTTGTCTGTGCTCGTGTCTCTTATTCAATTTCTTCTCAGCCTTCAATGCAAATTGATAAGCCTCTTCAATGTTCTCTAATTTGACCAAACTGATTTCTTCTTGGATGGAAACTCTCAAACCATTCAGGTATGTAGAAATTTTTTCCACATCATCTTCATCATGTTCAGATCTAATATCTAATCTATAGAATTCCTTAGAATATTCTTTTATCAAACTATATTTTTGCCTCAAACTTTCCATTCACCTAACTAGGTTAATCTGATAATCACAAGGTAAAAACTTTCCTTTCAACTTATTCACCATTTTACTCCATACCTTGATTTTGTCTTTGCCTTTCCTCTTTCTGTCCAGCTGTAGATGTTCCCACCATAAGGATGCATGAATTTTCAACTTTGTGCTTGCAATTTTCACTTTCTTTTCCTCAGGTACATTTTCGTACTCAAAATACTTTTCCATCTCTGTAATCCAATCCACCAATTTGTTAGAATCTAGTTTTCCACCATACTCAGGAGGATTAAAGTGTGGTGTAGACTTCAAACTTATCAAAGCCTTCATGAATCTTTCTTCACCTTGATCCATCATAGGTGTAGGTTCTACATAACCTTGTTCTACCTCAATTTCATCATCACTAACATCTTCAAGATGTGTTCCTCTTGTCTGGGCTATTTCAACAGCTTCAGGTCGAGGAGAAAGTTGTCTCAACATGTCTACCAATCTTGGATCCACATCTCACCTCCCATGAACCATCTTGAAAACCCTCTGCAATTGTAGGTCAGATTGCAATCTGCTACCCCACAATAATTCAACTAGGGCTTCACAAGAAGTAACCTCCAAACCTATATTTGCAAACCTAGATCCAAATCTCACCTTGCTCTGATACCATGTGACACAAGAGAGGATAGGAGGGGCCAAAACTAATACACCCTAACGTGATCCACCCTGCTTAACAACACATGGAAGAAACAACACACAACAGTGAGAGAGAGAATGTAGGAGACCTTTCATATATTATCTTCAAATTGATTCATACATACAGGGCTGTAAGGCCTTCCCATTTTCAGCCAAATATTATAATTAAGTACCGAAGTCCTCAAACATGTGAGGATCCACCAACGATCTCTAATATATTATCTTCTATCTTTTCTCCCAAAACTCACTTCTAAAACTCTACCCAACAACAACATTTATATAAGAAGCTACCTAGCCAAATCAGCCTTTAGATTTACAATCAACGGAAGGGATGACCAGATCTAGGTCCACATGATTCCCAATAATGGATACCAGTATTAAATCCATGACCCATAATAAATGCATAAGTCAGCCTCAACAAGAACTCAAAAGAAATCTATTGGTAAGCCAAGCTAACCGAGCGCCGGACAAGCATCACCGAGCGCCAAAGAGATAACCGACCAACATCGGCAAACAAAGGAAACCAAGCAACACCAAACCAACTCAGTTAAAGAAGCAACTAAGCAACACAAACAAACTCTAATCTATTTTTGGTGACATATGATTGCCAAGGACCCGAGATGCTCCTGCATCACATATTCCTTCGTAAGGTGATCAATAATTCAAACCTTGTATGAAAAATGTATGTTTGTTGACTAATTGAGCTATTTTTGGTTTAACCCTAGTAGTGAAATCCGTTATCCTATATGTTGAATAGAGATATAAAGTGTCAAACCTTTGATATATGAGTTGGAGTTACTATTTTATCTTTCTAGCAAAGTCTGAATCCATTCTTGGTGTATCACCCCCTATCTATTTTTAGTTTTAAAGTTTCCTTCTTCCCTTTTCCCACTAAGTTACCAATCAGGAGGTGATATTCCATATCAAATAGGAACCGACCTAGAATCTAGAGACTTTTCCTTATTCAGTGTCCACCCACAACTCGAGGAGGTTTCGATTGTTAGGATAGAATTATTGTATAGCCCTAATGCCTGAGTTGGGGTGGTAATTCTAAGCCTAAATAGGTACAGTGCTATAGTTTTGGTCAGCGATGAAGATATATAAGGTATTAGAGCTTAATAAGTTAACTGAAAGTATTTTGGGATGTATACATGCTTTAGTTAAGAGCGCATGAGTTTTTGTTACTAGATTTATGAGATATAGTGCTCGGAAGGTATGCGAAGATAGTAAAACAATATAATAGGGTATATGAACAGTTGTGAAGATCAATGAGAGTATAGTGGATATGGTAATGTGCTAAGATAGGTGAATAGAGTATATTTCTGACTCTTTGGTAATATAAGATCATTGACTCTATAATTATCATTTGCATAAGTTACTATGTTTTGTATGGTATTTGTGAAGCCGACTTGAAGGCTAATTTTGTATAAGTATAAAGTTCTTTTGTGAAAGAAAAGAATTCTTTTGTCTATGATGATGAAGCAAGATTTTGAATCTAAGAGAAGAGATCAAATGCGAGATCAGTAAGAGGTAGAGCTATAATTGGAACTATCTAAGAAAGATAAGTGCTTGTATTGTTCACATTTTGGAGAATTCTTTTGAGATAGTTTTTTATTGTAAGAGTAGTGTGCTCACCACCTTTGACGAGGTGTTTTGTATACCCCTAACAGAGTTTTGTATTCCTCTAACAAGGAAATGTACTATGTAACTATCAGCTCATAATAGGGCTAGATCTCCTAATAGGGAAAAAAATTACATATTCTTGAAGAGAACTCTCTCCCCATCGGGGTTTTCCCTTGGCCAGGGTTTCCTCGAGAAAAAATCATGGTGTCATGAGTAATGTGTTATGCTTATATGTTCTTTTCATTTCTGCATTACTTTGGATTGTTTATAATTGTTTAAAGTTGAAATCAAAGTTTTATAATACTGATTCACCCCCTCTCTCAGTATTGCCTAATCCTAACAACAAGTATATACAAATAATATTTTTTTCCTTGTGATTTCAAAATATGTTATAGATTACATATATAACTAATTCATAAAAGAAGAAAGATTGTTTTTCTATGTAAATTTTCTCTGATATATCTACTCAAAGTCAAACTTATTTGAAATCAACAGTTTTCATCTCTCGTCAATTTTCTCCTATCAAATCTACACCATTTAGAAAAAAATTACATATTCTTGAAGAGAACTCTCTCCTCTAGTGTTAAATATAGATTTTAAATTTTTTGATATGATTTACTATTTTTTTCTTTATTTGAAGCAACATCTTCTCAAATGTTAAAATACCTACTTGTAATATTTTGAATTTATGATATATTATATCTAAGAAAAATACTATACAACTTATATGAAAATAATTTTGACTCTGAGCTCTACAAAAGGGTATTTTTATATTTTTTTAAAAATATCATTAAAAAAGAGTAGGAGCTATTGAAACATCACTTTTCTAAAAATAATTTTATTTCTTTGGTAATTGGACCCAAATTGGTATAAAACATGCATTTAATAAATATTTTCAATTGAAAAAGTTGAAGCACTTATCTAATCTAGCTAGAACATATGTTTGAAAAAAAATAATTTTTAGTTAGGAATACTCAAATTCAATTGTGCTGATAAGATAGCCTGAAACATAACAAGTTTGTGCTTTTACCCATGGCCTAGTAGCCGAGACCCATCTTGCATTGTGAGTTTAAGTGCATTCCGCTAAGTTGCACTTAAGGGGAGGTGTTGGTGTAATTAAATATCACCTGGGAGTTTGCACTTTAATTGAGCACATGGTGTAAGAGAAATTCCACTTTTGGTGTCAGATCCACTTTTAGTTCTCTTATCACATTATCATCCTAACCATTGGACATACTTCATTGCATAGTGGAGGGTGATCCACATTTGGTGGACATGTGATTACACCTAGCATAGGTGATAGCTTATCAGCTTCTTATCATTCTCTCTTATTACCTTTCCTATATAAGGAGGCCTATTATGTAATCAAATAAAGGTGTATTCATTGGATCAATTCAATATCAATTATTGTATTCATGTCATCTCTCTTGTGCTTTTCTTTAAGCTCTGGATCTTTGGTTCAATCTTTTCTATTTGCAAATTCTTACAGATTCCAATTTACCTAATAATTATTTTATTTTCACTAATTATTGAATATTTTGCACTATTTTCCTATTACTACAATGGATGCTTTTAATATTGTCGTTATTATGAAATAAAATTGGGTGTTTGAATAATTAGAGCTTCCAATTAGTAAATATTATTTTTATTATTTTAATATTTTTTATTAAAATAATTCAGACATTAAAAAATTAACATTAATATATACAAATATATAAAATATAAATATGGAAAAAGCAATTTAAACATTATACAATCAAAAATGATTTGGATACAATTAAATTAATTGCAATAAACAAGTCTAACTTAGATATTATAAGATCAACTATAATTTAAACTAGCTAATATATAATCTATATTTAAAATACGCCCAGATGCATCGAGGCGTTGAATTTTTTCAACTTTAATTTTTTCTCTATATTAAAGGTGAATGATGAAAAAATTCAACGCCTCGATGCATCTTGGCGTATTTTAAATATAGAGTAGTAACAATGGTAGCGCACATAACACATTGAATAAATTAATAAATAATTATATAACATTTTTTATTACATACATTTAATCTATTATTGTTATAATATAATTACTTTTTCTAACCCTAATTGTATTACACATTGATTAGTAACCCTAAGATATATTTGGTTATCGTTAGGGTTATACTTTACATCATGGTTAAGGTTACGGTTTAGGTTATGAATAGAGTTAGAGTTAGGATTATTGTTAGGGTTATAATTTAGATTTAAGGTTAGGATTATGGTTATGATCAAGGTTTACATCATATTTAGGGCTAGAGGTGGGTTGTTGGGTTAGGGTTTGGGTTTGGATTACGGTTAGAGTTAGGGTTTAGGATTAGTTTTGGGATTATGTTTTAGGATTGGGGTTTTCTTCATGGTTAGGGTTTTGCGTATGGTTAAGGAGATGGTTAGAATTATGGTTAGGTTAGGGTTTATATTGGAAGTAGAATTAAGGTTGGGTTTATAATTATGATTAAGGTGAGTGTTTACATTGGGTTTTTGTTTACAAATATGGTTTTTTAAGGTTGAGGTTAGGGTTTACATCATGGTTAGGGTAGGGATAGGGTGTGGGTTAATGATATACTTAGGTTTTATGTTTGTGTTATGGATAGGGTTAGAGTTAGGGTTTACACCATGGTTAGGGTTTGGATTAGTTACATAGTTAGGTTTAAAATCATTCTTAGGTTAGAGAAATAGTTGGGGTTAGGATTAAAATTTGTGTTAGGGTTAGAAACTTTTATCTTATGGTTAAAGTTAGGGTTATAGTTAGGTTTAGGGTTGGTATTTAGATTAAATTTTAGTTAGGGTTCAAATTAGTGTTTAGTTAGGGTTAAGGTTAGAGTGAGGGTTAGGATAAATATTAAGGGTAAAGGTTTATATTTGGTCACTGCTATAGTTTGGTTTAGGGTAAAGGCTAGGATTAAGGTTAAGGCTAGCATTACGGTTAGGATTTGGTTTAGGTTTATGATTATGGTTACGCTTAACTAAATTGATTTTTTTAATTTAATATTTTTATTAAATTGAATGATGAGGGTTAGAATAAGGATTATGGTTTGAGTTCTAAGGGTTTAGATAATGTTTATGGTTAGGATAAGGGTTAGTGGTAGTGTTATGATTAGGGTTAGGATTGGGATTGTGGTTATAATTGGGGTTTACATAATGGTTAGGGATAGGATTAGGGTAGGGGTTTTGGTTTAGATTACGATGATGGTTAAAATTAGAGTTGGGATTATAGTTATGGTTAGGATTCGAGTTTAATTAGGACTATAATAATGATTACAATTTAATTATATTAGGGTAACTATTAGGATATATATCTTGAATTTGATAATATCATATAGGATTAGGGTTATGGTGCATATGTATGTGTGTTTGTGCTTGTGCATCTTAAACTCAATAATATAATTTAGGATTAGGGTAATCTTGTTTAAATTTTATACAATTTAGGGTTCAATTAGGTTTAAAATTAGGATTGTAGTTCAGTTTGATTTAGTGTAATGGTTAAGATTAGGTTTAGGGTTTGATTTATTAAGTGGCCCTATTTTTTAATCTTAGATCAGATTATATTTTGGAAGCTTGTGAAAACTCAATTATAGTTAAGGTTAGGGTTCATTTTTTTGTTATGGTTCAATAAAGCTTAATGTTAGGGTTAAATTTTAATTTATCATGGTAGATCACTATGATGAAAACTAAAAATTTATCCAACATGCGAGTAGATTTTGGAAAGCCAAATAATATAAAGCTTCAAGGTACAATTTATTTAATCTTTAATTAGGTTTATGGTTTGGGATTAATTTGTGTTAAAGTTTTTCTATGTAAGAGTAAAATTTAGATTTGGGTTTAGTATTAGGGTTTAATTTTGTTTGGTGTTAGTGTTGGGGTTTAATTTTGTTTAAGGTTTATGATGGATTATATTTGATTTGTTTAAACATATTTAATGAGGACATTCTAAGTAGAAATGCGGTCACTTGTTAAGACACTAATTAGGGTTGACATTTAATTTAAAATTTAATTATATAGGGTTAGAGTAAGGCTTAGTTCAAGGTTTAGGATTAAGGTTAAATTTGATTGAGTATTCAAGTTAGGGTTCAACTTGGTTAAAGGTGTAATTCAATTAAGAGTTAAGTTTATGGTTAGGGTTAGAGTTCATTTTTTGGTAATGGTTCAATAAATCTTAATAATAGGTTTAAATTATAATTTATCAAGATAGATCACTATGATGACACTTAAATTTCATTAAACATGTGAGTAGATTTTGGAAAGCCAAATACTCTCAACCTTAAAGAAGATAAGTTTGATGACGATGGCCTTAACATTTAGTGTTACAATTTAATTTAGTCTTCAAATTCATTTATTTCTATTTATTCAATAGGTTTCTCTATGACATAAAGATTTAGGTCTAATTTGATTCAGGGTTTGTGCTCAATTTGGTATATGTTAAGTTTAAATTTTGATTGGGATAGATTATAGATTATGGTAAGGGTTAGAATTCCATTTGATTTAGTGGTAGGGTTAGGGTTCAATTTTTTATTGAGTTAAGGTTCAAAGTGGTTTTGTGTTAGGGTCAAATTTGATTTGATTAGGGTTAGGGTCAAGGATAAATTTGATTTATTATGTAGTTAGGGATAGGGTTTAGTTAAGATTTTGGTTAGAGCTAGGGTTTGGGTTAGGATTATGGTTATATTTAGTGTTTAGAGTCATTTTTAGGGTTTGAATCATGGTTAGGGTTGGTTATATATTTAGATTTAGAGTCATTATGTAAAAATTTGATTCCTTGATTTCCCTTCCAATAAGTACATTGTTCTAAAATGTTTTCTTAGTGTATGGTTGAGGGTAAACATACATGTTATCCAAATGAAATCTTATTTCTTTATCATTCTTCAATTTTCATGTATTATCTTTCTCATTTTATTATTAATCATACAATTTTTTATTTTTATTGAAGAAAATAAATGTAGCTAAACTGATATTTTAAATATAAAAAAATATATTTCATTATCATATTGTATATCATGTCACCAAACAAATATATTTTTATGCTTTACACACATTTTAATGAGAATTATGTAAAGAACATTTCTTTAACTAAATGAAGTTAGTTAACTGATAGATGGGTGTGATGTTAATATGCTCTTTTTTTTCAATATCCATTTTCATCAATTGTTTATGTACTTAGTAGTAGGTTTTTTTTTTGTGTATGTTTCTATTTCTATGGCTTCTAAGTATTGAGGGCTTTAGTTCTATTTGTTTACTCTTGTTTCTCCCATGGAGGTAGAAATATTTATGAGTAAAATGATTTTTGAAATGGTCTTGATTTTTAGTCTAGTGACTTTATTGGATATGTTTTGAAAGAGCTTTTATCATGAGATTCAAAAATTGTATTTTTCATGGTTTAATAAAAAAAATTACTTTCAAACTATTTGCTAGCTTGCCTTTTAATTTAATGTATTTTTTAAATTATAATTTTTTAATATTAATTATTATTCTATATGTGATTTTATTTTATTTTATCTTAAATATTTTAGTATATAATTATTCTAGATGTGAATCAATATAAATATTTTTTATTTATTATCTAAAGAGACATTTTTAGATTATATTCTCTTTTTAAAATAACTTTTTATTGTGAAAATAGGTTTCCGTTATAAATTGATAAAGCAACTTTAAAATTAAAATTTAATATTATTTATTTGTTTATTAATTTTTTTATTATTATATTTCTTATTTTAAAACCAAATATTTCTATTATAAAGCTTTAAAGACTAAAGTTTTTTTTTTTATTAAATTAGTTTTAAAAATATACACTTTCTAATTTTTAAACAAAATTCCATTAGTATTTATCATATATTATATTTCTAATTTTATGTTTTAAATAATAGAATATTGTAGATTATTGAAAAGAAAAAAAACCTTGACTATAAATGAAATATTTTTAACCGATAAAACACCAGCTTTTATCATTATATTTTAAATAAATTCTTATTACAATTTAGATAAAAGTTTTTCTATTAATAGATTTATTAGATAATGCTCAACACTAATCAAAATATAGCAAAAAAAAATACTAATTAAAGAAGATTTATAGCAATTTCTTATTATACTAAGTGCATACATTTCACAGAAATGGAATGTTTTTATCTAGTGATCAATCTTTCCAATAGCCCCAGTTGAAGAATTTAAAACGGTATATTTAATTAGAATATTTACAACACAGATTTCCTTTAATCACTTTATTTTAGAAATATGAGTTCAAAAAGAGGAAATTCCACTTTATTTTGAAAACATGAGTTCAAAAAGAGGAAATTATTGTACTGTAACCAGTTGCCTTCAACAAATTAAGAAAGACTTTTAGTTTAAAAAAACATTTTACAACGAAAAAAACTGCACTTTACTTAAAATACCAACTCCAAATTAGACATTTATGTGATGACTTAACAATGATCTAGAAAATAGTTATCTCTGAAAATAGTTGTAGAGATGTGCAAGAATAAAGAAGGAAATAGTGGCATACTATCTTTCCTGCTCGCGTCTCTCAGATTTACAACTGTCATCCTCTCTTCGAAAAATTGGATGGCACTATGAAGTGTGGTGATGTAGCAAACATGCTTGGATATCCGTTCTTCCAAATCGACTGAGAACTGTTTTTTTTTATAGAATTCATGCAGGTAACTGTTGCAAGTGATTTTTATGAAACCAAAGTCCGAAGTTTATGCGTCATATTGTCAATTTATTCTGTAAAGATCCAACTTTTAGCTCTAATTATTTTTCCAAAATTTAGCAATGTGTCCAAAATCCTGATGTGTGAAGGGGTGGCGGCTTCAATGACGGCAAAGCATTGTTATGCATCAACCTGGGCTTTTGTTGAGCTTCACAACCTTTCACTATATCGCCTAATGATTTCTAGGGTTTGATTCTTGCGGCATTTGGGAACCTAACTTTTACCCTCCAAGGTTCAATGAGAGCTTCTTTGTGAGAAGCAAAGAGCCATTACGGTTATTTTTTGTCAAGGTTTTCAATGCTGCTCTATACATTAGGCTGTGAAGCTTTTTGCTAGGTATGGCTGTGAGCTTTAAAGATGATTATGTTTAGTTTAGGGTTATGTAACATGTCATGGCTGTGGAAGAAGAGCACAAGTCACATTTCTATGGACAAGGGAACAAGTGGTTTGCGTCGATTAATCAAGGGTTTTTAGAAGATGAATTGGTCTTCCACCTTCATCACTCTTTTCCAACTCATCACAACCTATTGTATTTTTAGCTTTTTTGAGTGTGTAAATCATGTCAATCCAGCTGGTGTGGGAATGTAAACCATTTCTTTTTTCTTACACCGTTACTTTCTTTCCGTGAGCTCCTATAGAATCTGGGTCTCTTGTCATTGTAAGGTTACGCCTCTCAACATAATAAATTATTCTTTCAAAAATTAAAATTAATTTATACGTAAATACTTATGGTATAAATATTCAAAAGGTGTTTTGAATATTATAAATTTAAAATTAATTGAATAAAAATAAATAAAAAATGAGTTGGATATTATAAGATCAATTACATTTTAAAAGTAAAGAAATTTTCATTTGAAGATTTAAAATCAGTTACAACAAAAATAATAATTTTTCATTAATTAAAATCAATTACAACAAAAAATAATAAATTTTCATTAAAAGAAGGGTTTTATGATAGTCAACTATCGTATTCTATTTTTAATTAATATGTTATTTTTAAATTTTATTAATTTAGATATTCTAATGATATCTCATGTACTAAAAGCTCTATTTTTAATTAGTATGTTATTTTTAATTTTTATTAATTTAGATATTCTAAAGATATCTCATGTACTAAAATATTATTTATCAATATTATTAATTAAAATACTATATTTTATTTCTTTATAATAAGTTTTTACTGTTTATTGATATCCTAACATTTTTATATATAGATTTTAGGAAATTATATTATGACAATCTAGACAGTTCAATAATTTTGTGAGCTGTTATATAAAGGTCCAAATCTGAAAAAGGGCACCTGTAAATTCCCCTTGTGTAGATTTATACTAAATTCCTAACACTAATTCATATACTTAAAAACTTACTAAAGAACCACAATAATAGATAACAATATGAGTACTAGCCTATATAAATCTATATTTTTCATTAAGATAAAGAAAATTTGAAAAGCCCCAAAACCATAAAAAAAAAAAAATACAAACTACAAGCAACAATTTTGAATACCCAAATTTGAGTTAGTACTACAAAATAAAAAATGTGATTTGCATAAAAAGAAATCTACGCAGCATCCTTACAATTAGGGAATCAACGCGGCTAATCTATAGGAGCTTCCTCGTGCACTTGGTCATCTATTTCACAACCTGCAGCAACCAGCATAAATTCGTACTTCTTGGCGAGACTGATTTTGCTGGGAGACTCCAAACGATGTATCTTATCCTTCACATATTTCTCAAGCCCCCGTCTAATTGAAACATCAGAACAAAATTCTTCTTTATGCTTCTGGAAGACCGAGTGCGCATATCTGTCAAATGCAGCAGGGCGACAGATACCAGCTTGCTCATGTTCTGCAAGAAATCTCTCCCAGCTCTGCCTTGCAACCTGTCCTGGAGAAGGTGGTTTATAACGTCCAGCGGCAGCGAACCATGTTTTCCTCTTCTCTTCATAATCATCGATTCCTTTCTTGATGGCCTGTATTTTATCGTTAAGGTGAGCAATCTCCTCCTCCGCAGCTGCTCTGTATGGAGTGACATCCGCATTAAGATCATCCAATTGGATGTCCAGGACACAGGCCCAGGTGCAATCCATCTCGCACAAACTCTAAAGATATCGAGCGAAGAAGAATGCACTAATAAACAGGAGTAGCAGCAGCACTGAGCAAACACAAACCAAGCTGAACCTGCAAAGAAAGCTTGTGTAGAATAGACGGAACGAATTCTTGACTGTTACAAATATAATGTTACAAAATCTTTTATTGGGATAAGAAATTTCAATTTATATAAATTGATGATAGTTATGCTAGTTCCTATATTGATAATTTTCAAACGTAATCAGACAATATCTGCTGTAAGTAAATCTGATTTAACATCAGGAAGATCTAAAATTTATGTTGATTATATTTTTTAATAAAACATCAAATACAAAAACTTTCAAATGAACAAACGTCATTAAACTCTGATTTACCCGAAATAAAACATCCACCAACAAGGAAACTGGGAAATATTATTCCTCCAATATTTGAATACAACAAAAGTATTCTTCTGAGTTCAACAACTTGAAAATAAAATAACTTTTCAGACATATAAAATGATTTCTAAATCATAACTATTGATTACTTCAACACACATATTTATAACTCTCCAATTTGGAGGTCCACAAACTCTTTAAGAATGTGAAATCGAAGAGTCATTTGTGTCCTTTTACCTTCGAAAATTCTCTCCCCATTCAAATTCATCTTCTACTAAATTTTCAACTATTCCCACCACAATTAATGTAACGCTTGAATTCATCCACTAACTTTTGAATGTCTTGTAACGGTTGATCCCATCCACTAAATTCTCAACGTTTTCCATGAAACAATTCTTTGGCGTCACTGTTTTTTTTAAAATGCACCTGGAACTCCGTTTCTCGTCATGATTGAATGGCAAACTTGATAAAACCGAGAAATAATTGTAACTGTAGAGTTAATCCACTTATTTGGAACAGTTGGCTTCTGATATTCAAGAAATAGAATTAATTGATTAGTTATTTCTCTGTGTTGTTTTATAGTTATATATCTGTTTAACATTTAAAAATTTATCATTGTCCTATATAATCTCACTGAACTCTTATAATTCTACATTTTGTAAGGTTTAATATCACCGTCATATCATCATTTATTTTTAGAGAGTTAGTTCTAAAGGTTTCTGTTCGATTCACTTTTTAAAAAATATGTTAAGGTTTTGAGTTCTCATTAGAGCTATTCCAAAAAGACATATATTTATTCTAGAGTTTCACATTGTGTTTAATATTATTATTAGTCATTTCATTCACACTTTTAAGGACAATAATAACTAATTTGTTAGTGTTAATAATTGATTTTAAAATATTTATACCCTTTTTTATGTGATCTATTTATTCATTAATAATTTATGTTATATTACTTATAATAGAAACAACTGCCCAAATCTCTATATTGAAACAACTGTCCAAATACATGTTTTTTGTGGAAGAATGTGCACATTGACACTCTAAGGTGGGAGCATATTGAAACACTCTAAAATGAATAGAATAATAAGAAATGGCATTCTTTGAATAGAAAAAGTTCACTAAAATATGTAAATAAAGAAGTATTTATTATTCAATTGGAGGTGATTCTTGTGGGTTAAAGAAGAGATAAGAAGGATTCAAAGTTTATAGATAAGGACGCTAATTTTTTTTTTATCTTGGTCCTTTGATAGCTATTTATCACGAATTGATTAAGGAAGAGTCAAACATACATATGGAACTAAACAATAAAGCACATTAGATGGTTTGATTAGAGTAGAAGAATGTTGAGTCCCTACTTAAGGACCATAACATTAATCAAGAAGACTATCTAACCCCTCATAAGGAAGGCAAAGTAGTTGAACTCTTCCTAAACTTGAACATCACTCATGAATCCACTTCTACTAGAAGCCTAGCTTGACATTGCTAGGAAATAAAAATAGAAAAAGGGCTAGAATAACTAAAGCTATCAGATGAATGGACTCAAGAAAAGGAATACCCATTCATATAGAAATTCAGTCAAAGAGAAGTAACAAAGGAGGTAGCAATGAAAAATAAGTTACCCTTGATAATGTGTTAGGTCTCGAAGAAACAAAAAATGAAGATCTTATCTTGGAACATTACAGAGCTAAATTACCCTCATAAACAACATACTATGAGATGCACTATATTTAATAATAAAAATTATATTCTTTTATTATAGAAATCTAAGACTCAAATTTACTTTTGCTAAAATAATTGATAAATTATGGCCTATCGTAAATCATAGTTTTGGTTAACCTATAGTTTGCATCTTCTAATGTAAAATAGAACCCTTTCTTGCATATGTCTCCAATACAAGAACTGCAAAGAAATATTAATAGGAAAAAACATTTTCCTCACTAAATCACATCATGTGCATCATTGGATGTTAAGAGAGATTTCAAACCCCCTTTATTTTTGTTAGAGAATCTCAATGGTCTTTAGAACTACTTAAACATTATGATGTGTTCTTTGGATTTATTATATAGAACTATCCAACACAATAAGGACCATAATGATTACATTTTCAAAATTGGTCTAATAGAAGACAATAAATTCATCTTATTCAAGTTATATTATATAAATTTATTATCTCTAATGGATGGGATGTTCTTGAAGATTGTACTCTCATTTCTCTTCCTAGAATTGGGTCTAAACACAACTCTCTTCTTCTGAATTGGGGAATTTCCCCCAAAATTGGCCTATTGCATGTCAAATTCAAAGCTATACGATCAGTCTATCTCAGCTCTAGAAACCTAGACCCTTCTTAGTGGAACATCCCTACAATGGAGCCCCTATGTATAAACTAACCACTATGGTGAGAGGAATTAAAAATAAAGTTAGAGGCTAGAAATATTATACCTTTGATAACATTTTTCAAAAAATGACCAAATTTCTATTGACATAAAAGAGACTTTAGATGGTCTAAAGCATATGGAGTAATTGTAAAGACATTGAATTACCTTGAGTAGGTTGTGGTTTTGAATCCCACTTGTTATGTTCTTAAATTGAATCACCATTTTGGATTCACCACTTCATGTGTCAATTAAGTGGTGACCTATTGTTTTTATTCCCATCTAGATTCAAAACTTGGTTGGGCCATTGTGATTGTGGGCTTGTACCTTTTCTAATCCAATGTGCTTGCAAGTTTGGGCCTCAGCTATATAATAAGGGGATGAGGATCCCTACTTGTGGCCTACTAGCTTATAGCTCCATGTCAAAAATGTTTCACACGGAGTTAGAGAGCGTGTCGTGCTAGAGTCACCGGTCAGGTTAAAAAATTTACCAGGTACTTTGAGAGAAAAAGATTGGATGCCTTTTTGTAGAGATATTGACCATAAAAAAATATATTAAGGAAAATAAATTAAGAGAAGACTTATATTTCCCTCTGAAAGAGGAAGAAATGTTGGAAGAAGAAGTGTATAGTCTATAATAGTTGTGGAAGGGACACATGAATACTAAATTCTTCCATAAATTTATATTATCTAATATAATAAAAGGAATACTATGAGGAGGATCCTATTTACTAATGGTAATATCTATAATGATAAGGAATAAACTACATAGGTTATTTATTCTTTCTTCTACGACACCTATTAGGTATTTAAAGAACACATTAGTTAAGAAGATAATATCTTTGATGTGATTCCATATATCTTGAAAGACCTTCATGAATAAAGCTAAAGAAAGGAAATATTAGAAGAAGAAGTCAAGTTAGATGTCTTCTCTTTTAGAGCCCTTAAAGTTCCTAGTACTCATGGGCTCCCCTTTTTCTTCTAGGAGTATTGGAAAATTTTTAAGGGAGATAAATTGTTTCTTGAAATAAGAAAATTTTTATTCTTAGGCAATATTTTGAAGAAATTTAGCGCTACCTATATGAATTTGATTCTCAAAAATGAGAAAGTGGATAGCTTCCTTGACTTTAGGATGATTAACTTATTCACCACCTATAAAATAAGATTTTAAGCTAATTCTTAGCTACCTAAAGCTTGTCCTTTCCTTCCTCATTTCTATTGAACAACAAAGACATATCTAGGGAATAAGAATATAGGATATCATCTTAACTACCCATGCTATTCTCAATTCAATATAAAATCAATAAAGATAGGTGTGGTTTTTAAATTTGACAATATTTCACTTAATATTCACTTGCTATGATTTGGTAGAACTTGAGATCCAATGAAAATAACTAAAAAATGATTACCAAAGAAAGTTACCCTAGAAGTGATAATTTACTTGAGCCCCCTCTCCACCTAATAATTTTTGACATAGAATAATATCCTAAATACTAAAATAATCCTTCATCAACATATTAGAAAGTGTAGACACCTAAATTTGATCATTACCATTTGACCTTTTATTTAGATCACTTTTATTCCTCGTTTACAATTATGTTGTTAGTTAAATAATTTATACTTATTTAATTAATAATCCCTTATTCTTTTGTTTTCCTAGGTCAAATAATTCAATTAATTTACCTCACTAACTATAGTCTTTTTGTATAAAAATTAAGATAGCAGAGTACCTTCCTACACTAATCTTCAGAGGAGGATTATGTAAAACAATTCTTAGATATCAAAAATAGTTACATAAATTTAATAGAACTAGCATAAATAACATGCATAGAGATGTTATTTAAAAGCGATAAATAACATTTTGTGCACTTTAAAAGCGATATAGCCATGCTCTGCAACTTCCTACCCAAGCTTCATTTTCAAACTGCCCATTTATATGCCTGCCTCCCCTAGGGGGAATCTTCCCCCTTGTAGGTCCTCAGACTGGACCCCATGTTGGTCCTGAGACAACTACCTCTAGCACAGGACATGTTGTGCTAGAGTCAACGGAAGAATCCCAATGGGCATCCTCTTCTACTGATGCCCCTTCTTCCCCGCCAAAAGCTAGCTGGAAAGGCTCTCTTGTTGTTGAGGCCCAAAATACTCTAGAATCACTTCTGGTGGACTTCATTCAGATGGAGGAAGGTGTTGAACTCTCGCTTCCTGATTATGTGGTGAGCAGGACTAGGGCTAATTTCCAATTGGCGCTGGTGGGTCAATTCTTCAACTTCTGACCCACCATTGAAATGGTCAAAAAATGGGTGGTTACTCAATGGAAGATTAAGAGGTCTATTTTCATCTTTGTTATGCCTAGTAGGCTCTTCCTCTTCAAGTTCAACACTCTGTAGGATCTAGCCTTTATTTTTTCAGGCTCGTGGGTCTATGGTAAGCACTTCCTCACCCTCGTAAAGTGGAAACTAGGGTTCAATTCAGCGATTGATCTGAGTAGGATGGCACCAGTTTGGGTGCATCTCCCTGGTCTTTTGCTTGAATACTAGGATAAACAAGTTTTCAGGTGGATTGGTGACTCCTTTGGAACCTTTATTGCAGCAAACCAGGTTACCCACTCTAAGTCCAGGTTGGTGTTTTCTAGATTCTATGTTAATGTCACTCTGAATAAATGCCTCCCCAACTTTTTTATATTGAAATCTAAGCTGGATAGATGCACTCAAGTGCTGGTATATGAGAATGTCACTCTCTTCTACCATAAATGTGAATCTAGGGGCCACAACAATGTAGAATGCATATCCTCTCTATAAGGAGCTAGAAATAAAAATACAGATAAGGGCACCACTGAGGAACCATCAATGATAGCTTGTGAAGAAAGGGAGAAGACCAACCCCTCTGATGGCTGAAGCACTAGAAAACCCAGAGCTGGAAAAACAAGAGGTGGAAGAGGGTGAGATAATCTCCCCTGTGGAGAATGT
This sequence comes from Chamaecyparis obtusa, assembly GCA_027943335.1. Classification (NCBI taxonomy): domain Eukaryota; kingdom Viridiplantae; phylum Streptophyta; class Pinopsida; order Cupressales; family Cupressaceae; genus Chamaecyparis; species Chamaecyparis obtusa. Next base: position 116,089 of record BSBK01006812.1, read on the forward strand.
GGTGCTTTCTGAACATAAGGCACCTAAATCCCCTCCGGTGATGGTGTCTTTGGATCCTTTGAATCCCTCGATGTCTACCCTGGAGACAAGTGTGTCCAGTCCTACTAAATCAGAACAACCTGCCATTGTGGTCTCACTTGGACTCAAATCCCCAAAGGCTACTGCAAAACTTTCTCCGCAGTCAAAGGGGAAGATCTACCCTCCTTTACCCAACTCCCTAGGTGAAGATCGATGTGAGGATGATGATGGTGGTGAATGGAAAACACAAAAATAGAAACCTAAGCCCAAAAAGGATGATGTGGGGCTGGAAACACCTAGAGGGAGGTCTTCAGAATGCACCAGGAGATAAAGAGGGACTACAAGGGAAGTTGCGGCAGGTAGGCAACAAACCTTAGAAACAAGATTTAAAAATAAAAAAATGATTTGTCTTTCTTGGAATATTAGAGGTCTTAATAGCCCCCTCAAGAAAAGTGTTGTTAAACGATACATTTTTTCTCATAAGATGGATATTCTTCTTATCCAAGAAGTTAAGATGTATTTCAATAATTTTGCCTACCTGGCTAGAATTTTGTGGCCGGGTGCTGATTTTTTCTACTCTAAAGCCTCGAGTGCTTCTGGGGGCATTTTCATTCTTTGGAACCCCAACACTATTGTGGTTGAACCACTTGCCTTCTCCCCAAACTTCCTTGTTGTTACCTTCAGGAAAAAATAGCTGGCTTGGCACCTGTTCAATATTTATGCCTATAATACCCAAGATGGCAGGTTGTCCCTTTCGAAAGATATTAACTTTTGCATGGATCAAGACTCTTCTGCTAATTATTTGGTGGTGGGTGACTTTAACACCCCTCTTTACCCCTCGAAAAAGCATGAAGGCTTAATGGACTACTCTGATAGTATGGGGGACCTTGCAGAATTTATCTCTTGCTCTTGTCTCTTGGACATTTACCTGAAAGGAAACCCCTTCACTTGGTCCAACAACCAAAAGCTCCCATCTCATCCAGGTGTGGCTAGACTAGGTCCTAGCTAATCCTCCTAGGACTTGTGGTTGACCTCCACTTTGTCCTCCCTACCCAAAACTACTTCCGATCATAACCCCCTCCTCCTCTGCTGGCTTGACTCCCCTAGGATTGGTCTGACCCCTTTTAGATTTGAGATCATGTGGTGCTCCCACCCCTCTTTTAGGGGCCAAGTGAAATCCTAATGGGCCACTTCTATCAAAGGCTCTGCCATGTTCAGGATTGCCCAGAAATTGGAAATCATCAGAAGAGAGGTCAAGGGTTGGAGCAAACATAATTTTGGTGATTTCTTTAAAGAGAAGAAAGAGCTTACAGAGACCTTGGACTCCCTCCAAGCCCAGCTAGCTACTAGGAATATCCACCCCCAGCTAGAAATGGAAGAAGCAAAGGCTAGACACAAGCGACAGGAAGCTTTGAGAAGGGAAGAAATATACTAGAAGCAGCGATCCAGGATCTAGTAGCTTATCGAAGGAGATAGGAATACAACCTTCTTTCATAGATCTGCTAGAAATCACAAAATAAGAAACACCATTAATGCAATTAGGGATGATAGAGGGAATGAGGTTACTAAAAAGGACAAAATTAACTAGGTTGCAGCCAACTACTTTAGGGGATTATACTCTAATGTTGGACATATGTGCCCGACCAATGTGTAAAATCAGCTTCTTCAACACATCCAATGTGTTGTTACTCCTAGTGATAATGATCATCTCGCAGAACGTGTTTCTAATGAGAAAGTTAAAGTTTTCATCTTTTCTATGGGTGCCTATAAAGCTCAGGGACCTGATGGTTTCCCCCTAGTTTTCTTTCAAGAATATTGGGATATTGTTGGATTAGAAGTCTCACATGCTACTAGGGACTTCTTTAGAATAGGGCACCTATTAAAGCACCATAACAAGACCTATATTGTGTTCATCCCTAAGAATGACAACCCTACCTCTATGCTAGACTTTAAGCCTATCAGTCTTTGTAACACATTATATAAGATCCTCACAAAGATCCTGGTCAACAAAATGAAGCCCCCTCTAGATAAGCTAATAAGCTCTACTCAAAAAGGTTTTGTTCTAGGAAGGCAGATCCAAGATGCGGCCATATCCACTCACAAAATTATCCAGTCCATGGATAGGAGAAAAGCCCCAGGTATGGCCCTTAAACTTGATATCTCTAAGGCTTATGATAAGGTTAATTGGTCTTTCCTCCTCAAAATCCTTAATAGAATGGGATTTAATGAGAAGGTTATCCACATTATTCAAGAGTGTACGCAAACTATTAGCTACTTTATTATGGTCAATGGCTCCCTGGGAAGCCTCTTTAAACCTAAAAAAGGTCTTTGATAGGGTGACCCCCTCTCCCCCTATTTATTTATTATGGTGGCCAAGGTCCTCAGCAGGAATCTGACTATGCTTTCTTCCACTAGATGAATAAAAGGGATCAAACCTGCCTCCACTCTATAGCAAGCTATCCAAGAACATTTTTTGGATGATACTTTCCTCTTTGGGTACTCATCTGTAATTGAAGCTAGAGAGTGGAAGTACCTATTGGAAAATTACACTTTAGCCTTGAGGCAGTGTATCAACTATAAGAAAAGTAGACTTTTTTTCTTCAATGCCCCCATTGAGACCCAAACCAGAGTGCTTCAAATATTGGGCTATCAATTGGCTTCGCTCCCTCTACCTACCTTGGACTCCCTCTCATTATCAAGGAGGTCTCCCAATAATTCTAGAATTCCATCTTGGAAAGAACTCATAAAAATCTAGCTAGATGGAAAGGGAAGATTCTGAGCAATGCTAGTAAACTTCAGTTGGTGGCTTCCTCTCTCCAGGGGATCCCTGTCTACTTTCTATCCCTCTTCAAGATCAAAAGAAACATGGCAGATGGGCTAGAAATGATACAACAAATATTTAAATGGGTGGGTTCTGAAGATAAAAAGAGGATGTCCCTCGTTAATTGGGAAATGGTTTGCCTTCCTAAATAGCTGGGTGGTCTAGGCCTTAGGCGAATTGGTATACTGAACAAGGCCCTCACCATGAAAGTGGCTTGGAAGCTCATTGAAAGGAAAGCTGATTGGTATAGGATAATGGAAGCTAAGTACCTTCAAGGCCACCCTTACAGGATGATGTACCAAGATAATGACCTTCCTAATGGCTCCAAATTCTAGGAAAACATCTACAAATGCAAGACCATGATATCTAAAGGTACCTTCTAGCAACTTGGGGATGGGAGATCCATATGATTCTGGCACAATCCTTGGATTTAGAATTGCACTTCACTAGGTGGAAGGTTTGGCCCCCTCATGAACTACCTTGGGCTTACCCTTGGTAATAGAACCTGCAACTACATGTCTAGAGGGAGATGGAAGGATATAGCTCTTCTGGTTAGGAATAGACCAGAATTAAAATAGTTCACTAAAGAGCTTATGGAAACCCTCGGGAATGTCTAGATTCCTATAATTGTAGACTAGGACTCCATCATTTGGGCCTCCACCCAAGCGGGAACCTTCTCGGTTAAGACTACTTACAATCTTCTTCTGAAGGAAGAGAATGATCTGGGAGATTGGAATAAGGTCTGGATCTCTCACCTTACTCTGAAAATCAATTTCTTCTGGTGGACACTTATGCATGGTAAGGTTTTAACTCATGACACCCTCATAAAAAGAGGATTCTCTCTAGCTATTAGGCATGTCCTTTGCAAGAAGGAGGAGGAAACTATGAACTACCTATTCATGCACTATGATTACTCTACTAGTATCTGGCAGGGATTCATTGGAAAATTAGGGGTCCCTTGGGTCCTGGGTGATGATGTCCACCAGTTAAATAGTTGGCGATCCCCTTCCAATCACCCTCTTCTCTAGCTCCTATGGTGTCTTCTCCCCCCGTACATTTGTTGGACTATTTGGAAAGAAACGAACAACATGATATTAAAGGAGAATGATTCCCCACCTGAGGCCTCTCTCTGTCTGGGCCCCAAACTTCTTTGTTAGAATGTTGTCTCGGCTATTTCGAAACTCCCCTCGGCACCCCTCTCTTCTTGGGAGATCAAAATAGCTAAGAATTAGAGTCTACTGACTGGCTTCACTAGGTTTGATAACTCTAGGTTGATGGCTCAGAATGCTACTCTATGGGTTGCCCCACCCATTAGCTGGACCAAATTAAACTTTGATGGGGCGATGAATAACCTTGCCCAGGGTGGGGGTGGAGTTCTAAGAGACTACAATAGTGCTTTCCTTTTGTCTTATGCTAGGCCGCTCAAGAATAGTACTGTCAATCAAGCGGAAGGCACGACCCTTCTTTGGGGTATTAAATTTTCCATCTCCATGAATATCTGACTACTAATGATCGAGGGGGATTCCAAAGTGATTATGGAGGCAATCAAATGAAGGTTGAATGCAGGGTGGTGGGTGAGCACCATAATAATGGAAATTCGAGAGCTACTCAATAAACTCCAAAACACTAGAATTACTCATACCTACAGGGAAGGTAACACGGTGGAAAATTCTATGTCTGCCATTGGGCTTAAAAAAATTAGGCTAGTTAAATGGGAGGAGGTCAGTGAGCTTCCAAAGGAGACCCAGCAGCTGATCAGGCAAGAAAAACACGTCACCAACAATGTTTAAAATAAGTCATGTTGTCACCAACATTGCTAAAGGGCCCACTTTTATTAAGTGTTGGCTTAATGAGATGATTAATGTAGTTATGAATATGTATGCAAAAATTATCATAAAGGTTCATAATTTCCTTTTGCATGAGTACATGTGAAAGGATAGTTGTTCGCATCAATAGATGATTTTGATTATCAAGGACACTAATGATAAATATGGCTTAATTTCTAATTTTTACACTTGGGGATGCACTGAATTTTTTGGAAGAAGCTCGACTGCCCAAAAATCACCTATCCTCTACCTTTTATGAACAAAACTCTCATAAAATGGTTAATTCAAAAAACCCTATTTTGTGCCCTGGTTTGTAAAACTCGGCTCTGCATCTTTCAGAAGACTTCTGCAGTGGATACTAGTCTAGGCAATATGTGTGGCAAAACTTTGCGCATAGAGCTAGATAAAATTGATGAGGAATTCACTTCTAACCCCCTGGTGACCCACTACTACAAAGATAGTGGCATCTGGGGCTTCATGGAAAGAATGAAGGGAGGCCATGACAAGAAAATCTCCAAACAATATGTGTCCTAATGGAACAACATGAAGGTTTCAGTTGGGGGCATACATTTTCAAATAAATGAGGAGGTCATTGCTAAAGCTACAAGACTATCTACAAAGGGTAGGAAGTATAAGAAATCTAGTATGACACTGGACATTACCAGTCTTAACTAGTTCTTTAGGCCAGGTGAAAAGCCAGTGAAGAAGTCTAGGGGTTTTAACTGCGAGGAGCTCCCTTTGTTTTGGCCCAAGATGTGTCACATTGTTATGAAATACTTCACTCTTGAGGGGAAATTTATAGTTTTTTATTATTATCATCTATCGCTCCTCAACCATATAAGGAATAGGGACCTCATTTCCATTCTATTTTACCTCCTCCACTCACTGGAAAGTAACATCCTAGATATTAGAGAGAACAAGAACTCTGAGAAACTAACCCCCATCCTTCACCGGGGTCTCTTTCTTTGTCTCTACAACTTCCATAAAACCATTTTCCCTCCGCCCCAACCCCCCCTTATTATTGAGGAGGTCACCTAGGATGGTTCCCCTTTGAGAACCAATAACCCCTCTTAGTCCCCATCCCAGTCCATCCAAGAGATTCAGGATACTGACCTTATCCCGCAAGTTGGTAAAAGTTGCAAGAAGTGTGTGAGGAACCCTTTTAAAAAGGTAGAGGATTTAGATGAATCTCATGTCTTTGAGTCCATGGAAGCCAAGGGAAAACATGGGGTCTATAGTACCCTTGAATTTGAGAGGAAGCCCAACAAACAAAGGAATTCAAGTCGCCAGGTAGAGTCGAAGGTGGATTTAGGGGGCACTATCCAGCATTCTAATAGAATTGCCAAAGAGAAATGTAGGAAAAGACTCAGGGAAAAAGCTTCTAAAGACAAGTCCCATTCAGAGAATATGGACAACTCTACCTCCTCTAGGTCGATTGAGGGCTCCTCAGTGGAACACTTGAACTCTCCTGAGTTTGGCAATGCTCCCCTCTTGAATCCCCCATCAGGGATGGATGATATGCCTCACAGCAATACCCCACCCCCATCCCCTCCCCACACCCAAAAAACCAATCCCCCTCATCATGAGCACACCACTATGGTGATGGATGAGAATGAGAGGATCAAATAATCTCTCAAACAAAAGTTCAAAGAGTTAGATAATGAGATCCTCGACCTCAAAAAGGACATGAGGGAAATCAAAGCCTGCATCACTGACTTAAACAAATTTTTCCTCAAAGTCATACATGCATCCATTGTGACCCTATGCAATGTGCAAGAGAAGATGGTGTTAGGAATGGGAACACTGAGAGGGGGGGTTGAATCAGTGTTCAATATATCCATACTTTTTCTTTTACTCTTGAAACTTAACTTGATTTATTAAGTACTGAAATAAACATCAATGTAAACAAGATAAAAAATCACAACACATAACACTAATATGGTTACGGGGAAACCAAAATAGGTAAAAACCCCGGTGGGATTTGACACCCACTAAGAACTGCACTAGTGTTTTATGATCCTTGTTAAAAGATCTGCAACCCTATTAGGAGTTGTTCTTTACAATGCTTTTAGTATAGTGACCTGGTCAAAGGTCGGACCCTATTAGGAGTCTTTTACAATAACCCTATTATGGGTGGGGACACACTATCCTAGAGCTCTTTGCTCAAGTGGTGAAGGCTACAACCTCTTGATCTTAGATACACACTGTATCTGTTGGATGAACTGGTGTTGTGACACTCCTTGTCTGATTAGTTCCTTTTGTGCGGTGATGCTTTAGCCTCTTGTAAAGCTCTAACTTGTTCTATCTTCACTTTGCATGTCTCTGCTTTGCTTCTCTTGTCTCTAAATCTACTTCCATGCTTTATTACAAAGGCACATCTTATATTTATATGCACTGATAAAATAATTAACTAGGTTGTCCTATAACTGATTACATACAACGCTTCCAAGTGAATTGGCTCAAGTGTGTTTACAAACAAAGATGTTTACATGTCTACAACCTAATTACAATAGGGGCATAGCCTTTACAAAACATTATTATAACCGCTAATCAAAATACTAACAGTCGGCTACATACTCTGTTATGTTTTGGTATTCACTATCTGTACCACTTCAGCTGATTGTATCTTGGTCATACTATCTCATCTGATCATGCACTCTTAGACTTAGCATGAATAAACACTTACCAACTTAACTACAAGGGTGCATACCAAAATTTGGTCATACACACGTGCATTGATGCTCTGACCTTCTAGTGCTCTACTAACTATCTACTCTTCTATACTTGGCCATATTCTGACCTTATGATAATGTGTGTTGACTCCAAAACTCTATATGACTTTGTTTCCATAATGACAACACTATATCTTTTCATATACAACAATATAGTCAACTTTCCAACAATCTCCCCCTTTGTCATTAATGGAAACAAAGGAATATGGTGAAGTTACTAACTGTACCCTTATACAAAATTCTTTAATATATACTCTAACTTATATCTCCCTTATATTATGTACTATACTTATTTTTTACATCATATCCATATTCTAAATACTATACTCCCCCTTTGACATTAATGATAAAGGTGCTTCAAAAAGGTATATCTACAAGTACTTACAAAGAAAGTACATCTCGATAAGCAATCTACAAGTTTTGGATCTCTTGTTTCCAAAATGTGATTAGTGAATTGACAGTTTGTAGATGGGCGCATAAGGCATATGTCAGCTTCTCCATATTTCCAAGTTTGTACTTGGACCTTCTTGATCATATGTCACCATAGTGGCATCAATCTCCTTGATGTTTTGATTAAGTGCATCTAGAGAGGGCACAAGAGCATGCCTAAGCTGTGTTTGCCTTGCCCTTATCTTAGACATCTCTTTCTTAGCCTTTTCTCTTTTGTCTATTTTCCCTTGGTACACATTGTTGCACATGTTCACATCGATGGAGGGATCTTCCTCTGATTTTCTTACACTATCAATCATTGCTTTTGCCTCTTGGATTTTCTTGTATAGATCTGCAATTAGTTTATCTTGGTTCCTGCAATCTGCAATGATCTTCCTTCCCTTAGCTATGAACTCCTTCAAGGATTCTTGACCTAGCTTCAATGAACTAAGGTCAAGTGCAAAGTTTCCAACTAGTTCACTCAATCTCTTCTTCATATATTTCTCTTCTGTAACTTGGGATATAGATTCTTCCAAGCTAGAAAAATTTTCTTTGAAGTTTGTCAATATGGTACTGACATCATCGACTGAATGAACCTTAGATGCTTTCTTGTCTGAAGGTAGCAAGTTGTTCAGAACGTTGACTAATTCAACAAACAAAGGGTTCCTCATCACTTGCTTCTCTTTTCCTTTCCCCATAGAAAGAACACTGATCTTAATAAGGTCTTCTTCTCTCCAAGAGTCCAAGCAAGTAGAGTCTAGTGTCAAACTTGACAACAATGATGCTGAGGGTCTCGAGGTTTTTTCCATCACTTCTTTCTTTATTCTGATTGGTATTTCAATAGATGGCTCATATGTTGGCTCACTATCTTTATCTTTCTTCTCTTCTACCTTTTCTTCTTCTTTTTCTATCTCTTTTTCTGTCTCCTTCTCTTCTTCTTCACCTGTTAGATCCTCTATTAGCACTTCTTCATGTAGCTTAGGTGAATTGTCACTGCATAGAATTTCAGCCTCTTGTGTGCTTACAAAATCTTTCTCAAATTTATCCAATCCATTGTTTGTGGCCACCATTTCTATCTCTACATTATCAATAAGGATTGTGTCATCTTTTTGTGTTTCAGTCATGGGCATAGATGTCACTATCTCTATAGGTGTTACCACCTTAGGTGTCAAATCTTGAGGACCTGTTACTGGTAGATTTGTGGTATCTGACTCCTTGGCTTCCTTAGAGGGCACTTGAGTTATGGGCACAGTAGGAGGATACATGTGTCTATCCAAGAAAACTTTCTCAAAATCATTTTTTGTTTCTTTTGCTATCAAATCATAGTTTTTATCCATTATGTGAAGGGTTCTCAACTTTGTTCTTAGGTGTGGCTTCACCAAGTCTAACAATAAATTTTTCTCATTGGAGGAACATATAGGGAGGCTTTCATCTAGAATCTTTTCTCTTATTCTAAGATCTTCTTCAATAGCCTATTTCTTCAAGGATTCCAAGATATTCCAAACACTGTCTGGAATGACTGTCTTAAGTTCCAAGACTATCTTCTTGAACTTAATCATATGTTTTATAATCATGCCATGAATCTCTGATTTATCAATTTCACTATACTTCTCATAAAACTTTCCTATCTGATCTATTCTACCTTCATCAACAATCCTTGTTTTCAATACTTGAAGATTAGGTCTAAAATCTACCTCAGGAGGTTCTTGAGCATTCTTCCTCAAACTTTTGGTAGTCCTGGAGGATGGATGACTTGTGCTAGTTTCCTTCTTCCTCTTTGGCATTATTGTGTATTCTGGAGGTGATGTGGTATCCAGATCAATTGTCTCTTTGGACACAAGAGGGATATCTTTAGATTTACTCTTCTTTTCCCTGAATTGTCTCTTTGGACACAAGAGGGATATCTTGATTTTCTTCATTTTTGGATCATCTTTCTTAGCTTCCACTGTGGATGCGCTCTCAATCTCCAATGCTATCTTTTCTTCTCTCCCTTTGTCTAGGTCTACATGTGTTACACCATGAATTCTGAGTATCTCAGATGTAATCTTAGAGGCTTTCCTCTTAGTTGATGCATTGTTCATAACTGCATCAACTTCCCTTGTCTTTTCTTCATAAGTTCCCCATCTAGGTTCATTAGGGTCCTTAGGTGCTGATAGTAATACTTGTGCATATGCTTCCAAGATTGGTTCTTCTATCTCATAACCAAGTGGATGGATCCACTTTGTTCTAGGCTTAACTACTTCCATACATGTTATGTCAGTTTCAACCATAAAACAAATATTGTCTTTGTATTTCTCAATAATACTTTTTGGTATCTTGTACCTCATCTGTATTTTGATCCTGAATGTTTTCAATTTAGCTCCATGTAATCCTTCAATGTGTTTTCAGTAGATGCCTTAAGAGATATTTGAGGCATTGTAGGCATACTTTTGTCTAAGCACAAATCTGAGACCTTTCCAAGTATATGGAAGTACATGTAAATGATTAGAGACCCAAACCTAAATATTTTGGTCTTATCATGCTTGATGGCTTTAATGTTATCAATCAATTATGCATGTAAGATCTCACATAGATTGAGTTCTCCATTTTCTCTAACAAGTCTTATTGCTGCAAGAATAGTGGTTGCGGACACACTATTCATCCTATTGGTGTGCTAAAACCTGTAACCTAGTATCATAGACATCAATTTGATGTCTTTCTCTTCAATAGGCTCAATTGTCATAGCACGCCTATCACTTCTGGACTTGCATGCATGTTCAAATAATTTCCTTACATCCTTCCCCACTGAAAGAATGGTGTCTATATTAGATAGGCCTTTCATTTCATAAATAAGATCTCCTGTGATTTTTATTGGGACTTCACCTATCCAAAATAGGTCATCATGAATTCTTCTTAACAAGATCTTGATCCACTCATATTCATAGAACGCATATGTCATAGCATACTCAACAATGGGATGGTTTTCCAACTGTGTGAACTCATCTAGGAATGTTTTATCTAGTATCATTATGGACTCAAGGTGTGACCTTATCCTATCAAGTCCAACTGGTTCTTTCTTATAGTATATATAAATGCAAATATATTCAACATGCATTATACCCATAGGGGTTCTTGAAAATGCACCTTCTAGGTCATCTAAGGTTGACTTAAAAGGGTGCCTCTTAAAAATGTATCTCATATTTTCCGCGACATCAAATACAACAGGTGTAGCCATGACTTGGTTAATGCTTCAAATCAATTTCCAAATACTTCTTAATCATTGTGTCAGACTAGAACTTCACAACTGATCAATCACACTTCTTCACTAGTAAATCAAGCTCCAATACTTCACAATCCAACTGCTAGGGCTTTTGTGGTCTCCAATCTCTCTATCTCAAATGCAATGAGAGATCTGTAAGTCTTTGTATACTATAAAGTGAAATTTCTGCCATTAATGCTTTCCATGTAAACCAGAATTCGACTGAGAATTTCCAACTTTCATCCTACAATTGATCAGGTAGTGCGCTCTTGTACATAGAATCAAATAGTCTCCAAAATGTTAAATCCAAAGGTGCATACTCTAAGGGTGAGTATACCGGTTGCGCAAGGGTCTAGAGCTAAATTAGCTCCCCCTATGACCCTGAGGGTTATTCATCCAGATGTAGAGGGTGTGTCCATTGCAGATGCATCTAATACATACTCATCAACCTTATCCTTCTTTGCCTCTATCCAAATCAAGCTCACATCTTCTATAGCTTTTTCACAAACTTGACTTCTCCTTCAGTATCCAATATTGATACTTCTAGCTTTTTAGGGCTTTCCTAACTTTGCGTTCTTGATCTACAAAACTTTGAGATGTCTCCAGCCTTGTTACAAGAGTGACAAATAACTGGAGGCTTTAAATTCCTTGGTGCATTGATATGGGTTACCATTTTACACTGTCTAGCTGAGTGACCATTATAATTATATATCTGACATGTAATACTTTGAGAACTTCTTGCATTTGGTTGATTCTAATTTCTCTAATTATGTTGAGTCTTGTTCTTCTGACTAGTTCTATAATTCATAGATCTATGACCAAATTTATTGCATTAATAACAATAACCATTGAAAGGTCTTACCTCTTTACAATCCCTTTCTATATGTCCATGCTTGTTACATGCATAACAAGTTCAGTCTACTGGCTTGCACTCATTCTTAGATGGTTCAATATTGTCTTTAGTCATATTTCAAGTTTCCTTAGCATCTATAGTGTCTTCTGGTGATTTCATCTTTTCTCTCATGTCATCAATCTGATTTTGTGCTTCATTGAATCCAATACCACTAGTATCTCCTTTAAGCTTTTGTGCATATAACTGTGACTCTATCAAATCAGAACTAGTGTGTAATTTATCAATGTGATTCTTTGCCTCTTTCAACTCAGATTCTAACTTTTCTTTGTTGTTTCTTAGCTCCAAGATTTCCATGTTTTCTTGTCTCAATTCTTAATTCAATTGAAGGTTCTCTTTGATTTGTTCATCATAAAATTCTTGATTGTTAGTTAGCTTTTAATCCAACTCTTCAATCTAATCTTTTAGAGATGTGTTCTCCTCATTCAGCTTCTTAACCATTTTTCCCAAATCATTGTTTGTACAAATTTTCAAATCTTGTCTCAGTTTCTTGATGAATACTTGTGCACCACTGACTTTCAATTTTAGTTCTTCAACTTCTTTCTAAGATCTGTCAAGGTCTTCAAGAGCTACCATAAGATTCTTCTTCAGATTCTTTTCTTCTTCTGAACCCATTGATCTCCTCATGTGGTTAAAATTTTCTTCATAGGACCAGAGCTTTGATACCAATTGTTAGGAATGGGAACACTGAGGGGGGGTGGGGGGGGTGGGGGGTGGGCGTGATCAGTGTTCACTATATCTATACTTTTTCTTTTACTCTTGAAACTTAACTTGATTGCTTAAGTACTGAAATAAACATCAATGTAAACAAGATAAATAATCACAACACATAACACCAATATGGTTATAGGGAAACCCAAATAGGTAAAAACCCTAGAGGGAATTGACACCCACTAAGAACTGCACTAGTGTTTTATGATCCTTGTTAGAAGATCCGCAACCTTGTTAGGAGTTGTTCTTTACAATGCTTTTAGTACAGTGACCTGGTCAAAGGTCACGCCCTATTAGGAGTCTTTTACAATAACCTTGTTAGGGGTGGGGACACATTGTCCTAGAGCTCACTGCTCAAGTGGTGAAGGCTACAACCTCCTGATCTCAGATACACACTCTATATGTTGGATGAACTGGTACTATGACCACTAGTACAAAAACAACAAAATTAGACTAAAAAAACTACTAAAAATCACATATAGATGACCAATTTTGATCACATGACTAGTAATAGTTTATTGCCATTCATTTGTAACACCACCAAATTTTTGACTAAACAAATTTTAGTCATTTGTTGGTTGTTTTGAATGATCAATTTGGTAGTATTTTTACTCATTAATTTAGTCATTTGTTGTTGTTAATTGGTCATTCATTTAATCTTGATAGTCATTTATTTAATCATTAAAATCATTAGTTTGTGTCAATTGGTAATATATTTAATCATTTGTATCAACTAATTTCCATCCATTGGTAGTATATTTGATCATTTTAATCATTAATTTAGTCAATGTTGTTAATAATTAGTCATTTATTTAATCACGTTAACACCTAATTTATATCGATTGGTAATATATTTAGTCATTTGTATCAACTAATTTTCATCCATTGGTAGTATATTTGATCATTTTAATCATTAATTTAGTGAACGTTGTTAATAATTAGTCATTAATTTAATCATGATAACAATTAATTGATATCGATTGGTAATATATTTAGTCATTGTCACTCTTATGTTTCCATCTACTAATAGTATATTTAATCACTATTATATTTTGGTTCTCATTAATTGGTATTAAATTTAGTTGTGATATAAATAATGTATTAAATTACATAAATTTAATAATGCAAAAAAGGCATATATTAAACTTGAAGTAAACCATAAAAGAAATTAAAAATATATTAACATATACAAACAATATTCAACATCATGAGAAAGAAAGGTAATCTACAATTTAAAAATATAATATGTATCAAGTAATAAAATGTCAATGTTGAGAGTATACATAATTATATCTAAAAATATCAAAGTTATTAAGAGTTTCCAACTCATTAAATACACCATGAATGTCTGGTATCTAGTGCATGATAAACATCAACTAATTCATTTTCTCCAAAAAAAATTATTGGCCACCGTGCAAAGGATCCTTCTTTCTCTTTTAGACGGATCACTCCATCTAGTTTGTCTTCATAAACAAGTGGTACGTTACTTGTGACCCTCACAAGTTCTACATTTGCATCACTCATTCCTTTCAAGTTTTCTCCATGTATGATAGATAGTGAATGGATCCGCCCAACACCAACATCAGCACTATCAAATGGATCCAACACTCTGACTTTATCTCCTTCTTGGAGTTCATGGATATTTTTCTACAAAGACAAAAAGTGCATAGGTAATTATGTGACTTATTAACATAATAATTATCACATAGGTAAACATTTGACTTATTAACATAATAAAATAACCATTACTTGCTCAAATAGTACTTGCATGTGTTAAAACAAATACCATGAAATACACAACAATAAATAAAACTCACCTTGCTTTTAACATGAAGTCTTCTTTGAATATCATATAGATCCTCATCCAGTGCAACATGTTCACTATCTACATCCTTCTCAAATTGTGGAGCTTTATAGATAGGTCTATTGAGAGTGTCTTTTCCTGTATGCACAGTAGACTGAAGAGAAAACAAGTACAAGTCATATGCTGGAAGAGGGTATGATATGTAAACCTTGGCAAGAAATAAGTACAATTCTAAATTATGCAATGAAGATAGCTAATAAATATTGTGACAAATTAACTTACATTTGGAAAAATGCAAAATCTATAATTATTTGTTTAAAATAACATTTCAAGCATGAAGATTAGGATAGATAATTGACAACTATTACATTACCTCAACTTTACCACAACTATAACTGTGTTGATCCACATTCATGTCCACTAATTCATCGCAATCGCTGTCAATATCAGCAGCTTTGTTGGCATCAAAGCATTTTTGTGCAGCTTTGATAGAATTGCTTTGCACGTGGTTAAAGTGTTAGTAGATAGATCAATGCAATGGTGGTATTTTCTTCCATGTCCTACCCTATAGGCATATATAAAATAAAATCATTGAAAATAGAAATCATTCCTTCATAATGATATTAAACCATGTTTGTTACAGCATGATAAGTTGTAACAACTCCAAAATATAGGCATACACTAAAATAACATTATAATTAAAGCATAAATGGCTTAGAAGGTAAGCATACCTTAGTATTGAATATCCAGTTATTAGTAGCCTTATTAACACCTATATTTGGAGATAAGTGAAAGAAAGCGCATTAAAAAGAGATTCCAAAAATCTATTAAATTGAGTGATAAGCATATATAATAATTCAAATATAATAAGATAGTGAGAAATGACCTGTGGAGTCTCGTTTCTTCTTAACTGTAACATTCTCTTTAATTCCTTGACCATCTTTTCCCAAGCCTTCACCTTCTTTCCAAACCTTGCAAAGAACAAGCAAAGGGGAAAAAATGAGAAACTTACATAAGACATGCAAAAAACAATATGTACTTACCTTTTAGAACCCATAACATAAACTTAAGTTCAAATATAGACAACAACATAATAGAAGATGGTTAGAGTCATGGGTTTCCTGAAGTCATAGATTACTCATCTCAATATGAAGTCGTAGAGATTACTTAGATTACTTGTCTCAATATAAAGTTGTAGAGGGATGTTGTTGTTTAGAAGTCGAGAAAGCAATTCAAACATACTAGCAGTAGACATACTAATAGACAAAAAGAGGATGAATCTTCTTTTCTTACCCATAATCTTCTTTGCCTATGAGCTCAACCTTTGACACAACACAAAAGAGAATGCTATTGATTAATCAAATACTATGAAGGGGTCACATAATTTGTAGTTTAAAAAAATACTGCACTAATACCATTTATATCCGCAAGTATATCCTTATTTGCCATTAAATTTATGGCACTAAGCCATTACACTCTTTGTCTATTGCAATCCCACCATTACAATATCTCATTAATACTATTTACGCATATCACATCTATGCTTTTCCATTTCTTTATATATAAGACTTAGGATATATAAATTTATAATGCAATATCTATAACAGAGTTGCTATGTTCTTTGCTGAACTGACCATATCTTTTGCTGAAGCATGACGAAGTCTAGGGAGGATACTCACAGAGATTTGTCATAGTTAACCTGGGAAGGTTATAGGAGGAACTAAGTAAGATACCAGGTGAGCCTAACCAACACTAGACAGAATAATAACGGAGACAGACCAGATGGGCCAAAGGTATATTACAAGCCAAGAGATGGGATATGCAATGAAAGATGCAAAATGAAGGTACTTTAAACCTCAAATGAGTAATCTACAACTCACAATGGGTATCAACCTTTGTAATGAAACGTGTTTTTAACTCAAATAATTTAAAAAGTTTCTTTGAGGTCCTCTAATATGACATGGTTCTCCAAGGTTTTGAATTTTTTATCTTGAAAAACATGTGATGCTTTCATCAAGATGCAAAATAATGATTAAATCCCTAGATTTATGATTGAACACACAGGTTTGCATTGATGTTTGCAACATGTTTCATAGAAAATACATAACAGAAAATTACCGTAACAGCATACTAGTTGACAATGCTAAAAAATTCAAAATAGAATTACATGAATAGAGCCTCTTACCTGATTTGAATCCATAAAATTATGGACATTCCATGTAGAAACTATAGGCTTAATAGAAGTGGCCAACTGTGATACTGTCTCAGCCAGTCCATCCATACGCGCAGCAGAGTCAGCCAACTAGGATACTTTCTCAGTGAGTTCATGTATGCAATTCATTGTTTGTTCATACCCATTGTTTGAGCTAAAATGATCTGCAGAGGCTATTACATGACGTGCAACAGATGGCTGTGAGATCTCATTTGGTGGACTAGATTTCCAACTCATATTGTTGTTCGATCTAGGATCCAATGTTTCCATATAATTAACAATTTCTTCTACACTTGCTTCTTTGTTATTATTTTCCATCTACAATACAACATTAATATCAACAAATAGTTAGTTCAATAAATAATTCCAATAAATATTCACATAAATTGAACCAAAAAATTAGGCACTTACTCCAAATTTGTCCTTTTTAGCCTGCAACCTGCCTCGGCCAAATGTGTATCCAACTGTTACATTATCTCTTGCTCCCTTGCCTCTACAACTTTTAATCAAATATTCTTCAAAACTCATGCTTTCTTTCAATGCCTCCCATTGTTTAGGAGATAGAGTAGATTGTAACCTGTCTTTCCCATCCATGATAGTTTTTCTGCAAGTGTATCTAAAATTATTCATCAAAATTCTCATTTTTTTCTTGTAATATCTTTGAGAGATTTTTCCACCAGTAGTCTCGAAATTATTTTCCATCTTTTGTATGACAATTTCCACATTTCATGGATCTTAACCTGCAAATTTTGCCTTGCAAATATCCAAATGGGTTCTACATCGCATGCCCAACTCAGAGGCCCACCTTGCAACATTTTTTCCAATGGGCTCGCCATCTCTTGATACCTCAACCAAGAATGGCTTCTTGCCTTCTAATTTTCTTTGTTTTGCATCCCTCTCTGTAGATCTATATAAATTTTGACTCAATATTCTCCTTTTGACAAAAGCAGGCACATCTTCCATATTTAAACCGTTGCCAATATTTTTTTCTAATTTATTAGTTCCATCAGAAGATGTAATAGGTACATTGGATGCAAGCAATATCTCTTCATTCCTTTCAGCAACCTGAAATTCACCATCTTTACCCACATTAAGTGTGTCATGAGTAGTTATATCACTACCTATCTTTGTAGACTTTTCCTCAAAGACATCCTTTATCACTCTTGCAAAAAGATTTTGCATATTTTTTGTTCCTTGACTCCCATGTTTTTCAATAATATCTTTGAGACTTTGTGTTAAAAGATCTTCGTGATGTTGTGCATCACCATGTTCTATATCTAATTGTGCATCACCATGTACTTTATCAAGATGCACATCACTATGCATTATACTTGGCTGCACATCATCACAACTATTGTTTCCACCAAGTGCATGTGTTGTTGAATCACAAATTCGTTGGCTTCTACAAGTTGTCGAAACTCTATCTTTGATTTCCTCTTGTTTTCCTTTTTCATTTCCTATGCAGTTTGTTTCTTTCCTATATAACCAAAAATATCATATTATATCTTGTATACATAAAGCTCAAGCCTATAAATTTTCAGTAAACACTATTAAACAATAACATACTACTCACTGGATTTACAACTTACCTATTAGTTAATCCAAGCTATGACAAATATTCATTATTCCTTGCCACACATTTTCTATGAAACTTCTCATACTCTGTCAATAGAATTTCAGCATTCTCACCACTATCATCTAATTTGGGCCTCACATTCTTTCTCCTCATTTCCTGAAATCCAAATAAGTGATAATGTATAAATCAGCAACTTGAATCAAAATGTAAACAAAGACAAATTTCAACAACTAAATGCTTGACAAGATACTCAAAAAGAGCTTTGTTTGACATGATCTGAATAGTCTACATAAGGATAGTCAACCTTATAAGAACAGTCAAATAGTAGAATAAATCTAAACTGTCTACATAAGGACAGTCAGCCTTATATTAGAAACAATGTCATTTTAGTGTGATTGAACACTTAACCATTTGTGGAGTTAAATAGTAAAGAGGGATTTAATGTTTGAGGATCTCTAATCAAACCAGAAAGATAGTAATGCTTACTATGATCAGCCTTAATGTTTGTGATCAGATCACTAGATAAATACTAGTGGGAATAATTCAAAGATCTCAAAAGTAGTTAATTAGAAGATTGAAGTGGTAGTTTACTACTTTGGTAGGTCTTCCTATTATTTTTTCCCACAAATTCTTCTCATTTTCGAGGAACTTAGACTAAGAACTGGAGGAATCGTCAACAAGAAACTTCAAGTCTTATGGAAACAAGTAAAATAATTTTATTTTTTTGACTGTAGGAATCAGGTAGATTTTCTTGTGTATAATGAGACCTCTGGTATCTATACTTGTGGTTATTTATGTAGATTCTTAAGATGTGGCCATGTAATATAGACATTTTTTTAACATCGAAAAAGAAAAGTAAATTCATAGTTTCCTTTTACCTTCCAGCATTGCTATTTCTCATTGTACATTTGCAGCTTGTCGTGAATGTGCAAGTGCCCAAGACAACCTCAAAATACTCTCTTTCTTTTCTGAATCTTTTGTGACTACATCCCACTATCGAGTTGCTTCTCTTTCACAAGTCTTTAGTTAGGAACTGTATGATTAAAGTTGGCTTGGAAAATAGATATTTTATTTTGTTTAAGACACTAAACTAGATTTCCTTTAACAAAATTGTCTATGCAAACCTTTTGAAAATATTAAAGTTGAGTTGTAATCAATCATCTATTTTTGTGTAATTCACCAAAATTATGAGGTAAAAGTTATTTTAGATAATTTTGTTCAAACTGAATTGAAACTAGGTTTTTTAAATGAAAAAGAACAGACTTCTTTTTCCCATACCCTGATAGGGAAAAGCTAAAAAATTAGTTGTAGATAGAATATGTCTATATACTATTTTGCAAAAGAAATAACAATAATTAGGAGTAGACATACTTGGAAAGGAAATAATTAGCTTTATTGATGTGAATCACATCAAAACTGAAATCCCTCAAAAATTTACCAGAAATGTCAGATTTATAATTATAGTAATATCAAATTTGCCAAGTTTTCACAGATTTTCATGGAGGATAGTGGTCATAGTATTAGTAAGAAGGTCCATGTTCTCAAAACATAAACATAGTTTTAAAACAACTTAAAAGACTTTAATAAAATTTCATGAAATGGGGCTCATCAATAATCATCTGCACTGCCAACAAGGTCCAATTCTTGATCACTCATGTTTGCATCTACTAGATCTTCTTCGTCATCATCATCTGTGGCATGCAATACATTCTCTCTTACAGTCTCTTCACTGGTAATCAAAATATCTTCTTGAAATAGTCCATCATCATCTTCTTCCACTTCTTCGAATGTTTCTTGTAGATTAATATATTGCCCATTAGGAATTAAATCAATAACTTCCATGAATTTTCATTTTGAATGAGACTCTGTTTGAATGACATATGACCATCCTGGGCTTCTTACATCATCAATTATAAATGATTGGTTGATTTGAAAAGGGAAAACATATGGCTCATCCATCTCTGATAAGAATTGCCCTATATTAGCACGTATAAATCCATACTCATCAAATTGTACTACGGATGGTCGGATCCACTTACATTTTAACAATATAGGACTATTTTCACCAAAATCTACTTGAATAATTTCTTGGATGAATCCAACATAGAATTTCTTCTTGGTTTCATGATGAAACTCAGCACTAACAACACAATCACAATTTATCTTTCCTTTGTCTTTTTGCTCTACCCTTAAATGACTACCATAGGCTCACATGCCATTAAATCACATAGCCCATAAATGTGGAGATTTTGAAAGCTCGCTTTCCTCTATTGTTATATGTTGACCTTCTTCTTTTGCATCATGAACAACACTGCAATCCATTCTTCAAATTTTGGAAAAGTATCACCTCCAACCAAACTATGATGTTTGCGCTTTTGAGGTCGATGTTGCAAGAAACTTTGATTTTCTTCCTCATATTTTCTACATACAACATTAATGACATAGTAAGATTAATAATATAAATGTGTAATACATTTGAGTACATAAACAACTATGTAGAATGTTTTACCTATGCCATGTATCAAATGAAGATGTGTTTTGAAGAATAAATGCATGCAATGTACTTCTTTCCTGATGTGATAGCTTGAAGCGGCATCCATTGCCCACTAATACTTCGCCTGCAACTCTCTCATCTTCATCATCATCCCATACACGTCGATTCACATTTTCAAAATCCTTCATATATTCTGTACAAAATCCCATGACCTCTTGCATTGAATATCCCTTAGCCATGCTACCTTCTGGTTTTGCCCTAGTATGAACAAATTGTTTCAAAACCTTCATATATCATTCTATAGGATACATCCATCTTGTTCTTACTGGACCGCAATGCTCTAGTTCATATTCTAGATGTATCAAAAGATGCATAGAGATGTTAAATATTGTTGGTGGAAATTCTCGTTCTAGAAGACAAAGAACTTCAGCAACCTCGTCCCTCAAACTGTCAAAGTTTGATGGATCTACTACATGTGAACTCATTCTCTTAAGTATTAGCCCCAACCTTATGATTGCCAATCTTGGCCCTTTTTCCAAACCAAATATATTAACCATAATTGGTAAAATGTTCTTGATTATCACATGATAATCATGGGTCTTTAGGCCTCTTAAGCTATTAATGTCAATTTGGCTTCTAATGGTAGTACTTACATATCCTATAGGAAAGTGAGATGAGACATCAACTGTAAGAATTGTGCACGTTGTTCTTTTGTCCAAACATAGGGAGCACTAGGTTTTCCATATTTTTCACCATCATGTTTTTCAACCCAAAGATTTTGATGAATCTTTAAATCTCGGAAGTCTTCGCATGATGAAATAGTATCAAAAGCACCAAAAAGAGCTTCTATAATAGCAAAGGCTATATTTTTCTCTATATGCATAAAGTCAACAATGTGCTTGATGGTTATATCCTTGAAGTATGGAAAATTATAGAATGTGCACAACCTTTTTACACCACTTTGATTACATGGATCATATCTGCTACCAGGAACACCACCATTTGTAATAAATGACATTCTTTTTTTTTCGTTGTCAACAATGTAATCACCTGTTATTGCCAAAGGTGCTTCACGATTCTCTTCTTGACCATTGAAACATTTTTTTTGTTGACGATATGGATGATCCACTTTTAGATAAGCATGATGTCCACAATAAATACACTTATGCAAACTTCTTGAGTGCCTCACAAAATCCTTAAAGTTACAAGCTGGACAACCATGATATCCATGAACAATGAGACTAGACAATGTACCATATGCAGGAAGATCATGAATTGTAACCAATAAGGAAGCTCTTAAAGTGAATTTGATTGAATGACCATCCCTTAAAGATTGAATTGCTTCAACTCCTGTCCATAATTCCATTAGCTCATCATATAGTGGCTCTAGATAAGCATCTATTGTATCTGAAGTCACACTTTTCTTTCCTAGTATAATCAATGATAACATCAAGAAAAATGGTTTGGTTACTAGCCATGGAGGCAAATTATAATTTAATAAAAAAATAGGCCAACTTGACCATTTCCTACTTTGATCTGAGAATGGGCTCACTCCATCTAGAGCCAAACCCAACCTTATGCTACGAGGATCTAGAGAAAAATTGGGCCATTTTTTTATCAAACTCCATCCACATATTAGAATCAGGCACATGTCGTTGTTTCCCATCAATGCTCTTATTTAGAGCATGCCACTGCATAAGCTAAGCAATGTCTCTACACTGATACATTCGTAGTAATCGTGGGATTATCAGAAAGTGGCGAAGAACTTTTCTAGGGACCACAATTGATTTCAATCCTTTCCTGTACCTTGCTTCATGACATTTTGGACACTTAGTATCATTTGCAAGATTTTTGTGAAATAATACGCAACCATTCACACATGTGTGGATATTATCATACCTCAATCCGAGCTTACTGATTTTCCTTTTACATTGACTTCATTTTGTTGGCAATGTGGAGTCAGCAGGTAACAATGAACATAATAATGCCAACAACTGATCTACACTCTCATTTGTCCAACCATGCACCACTTGCAAGTTAAGAATTTGAAGGATTGTTGTCAAATGACTTAACTTGCAATTAGCATACACAGGCTTTATAGCATCCTCCATTGCCTTGGCCCAATCATCATCTAAACCCTCGTTCAACATTCTATTGACTTCAAACCCTTCATCTAGCTTTATTGTGCCTTCATCTATGTTTTCTGCCTCTTCACCTTTCACATTTTGTAATTCTATCATATATTTGTAATAGTTATAAGCCCAAGGGCTTAAACCACTATGCCCATGTCTTATCATATGTCTATAAATAACATTTCTATTTTTCATTTTTCCACCAAGACAGTTATTACATGGACATGGATATTTTTCCACATCCCTCTCATCATATGCATGATATTGATCTGTAGTCAACCTTCTTTGCTAATCCATTTGTAATATTCTACATTCTAGTATTAAATTAGAATCTGATTTCAACATAGCGGAGAATAAATCTGAAAACAAAATCAAATAAAGCATAAAAAATAGTGATAAAGTATGTTTCAAAGCATAAAAAGCGACAAAGTTTTGAATTACCTTTGAATTAATTGCAGAAGGCGTCCCCAAATTTGACCTTTCTTCAAAGAGGCCTGATGACATCAATTTTTTTATGAACAGTTAATTCTTTGGTTGTCTTTCAATAAGTCTCTGAGTCCTCTCCAAACAAGCTTTATCACCCATGCAAGTAGCCACTACAGTTATATGCACCTAAACTAATTTTTTTCAAATACACACATCAGATAATTAAAGACACTATAACCTATTAAGAAAATAACATAAATAAGAAGTTGAACAAAAGAAATTTTATGGTTATTAATGCAGTACCACTAAGTTCATTGATGCAGTGTATGTAATGACACCATTGCTTGCACTCTCTGTGCTCTTAAATGGCGTTCAGCCTGTTCTTTCAAGGGACATTTTTTTGGTCTTTTTGTTATGAATGTTGAATTCATACAAGTTCATAGCTCTCGTCAAAAGCATTCACCCTTCAATAAAGATAGCCTGAAAACTCACATCTATTGTCATTGCAGGGGTGGCAATTAGTTGCGGATGGCAATCTGTGGTGGCATATGTGAATTTGGCAACATATTACATAATTGGTTTGCCCATTGGGATTGCCTTGGGCTTCAAGGAAGACATGGGAGCATCTGTGAGAATTTTTTTATCTTGTTAGCATTTCAATAAATTTGAAACTACATTAAGCTTTGACTTGTTCAAGTGATTCATAGGAAATCATGTTGAATCTGTTTATTAATCTGATTTCAAATGAACCACCTAAACAATCAAAGATTAGAATGTACTTTCAAACCAAAATCCAGTATAGATCTAAGTTAACTTATTACTTCCTAATGCTATGTAGAATGGTGGGGTGTGATGTATATTATCCAATCTATACTGGATTATATCTTCAGATGTCTAGAAATAGTTCTAGACATCTATACCAGAAGAGGAAATACCAGTAGAATGGTGGGGTGTGATGTATATTATATCTTCCTAATGTTGCAGGTCAACATGCAGGGTCTGGCTTGTGTTTTGAGCAGTGAAAAGTGATTGCAACATTGTCTCAAAATAGTGGCAGGGGTAGTTGAGAAGGAATTCATCCATACAAGTGTTTGGTAAATGTATGAGTGTCATGAGGGGTGTAAGAAGAACATTGCAGAGTCTAGAGGAAGCCCAAGTGTCTGGAAGAGGCTTTGGGTCCAAGGTAAGGTTAGTTTGTTGATTATTTTCATAAGTATATATGACTGTCATAGTTGGACAGTAGGAGTATTGAGTGTTGTTCTTGCTTAGAAAGACTAAAGGTTACTAAGGTATTAGGAATTAGAAATAGTATGAGAAAAGTCTAGAGTGTTGAGAGGATTAGAATCCCACTATGATGCCCTCCCCATAGATCAATCCACATACCCTATATTTTGAGGCTGCCTCTAGATATATTACTTGAGTTTACGAAGGTGGAAATTTTGTATTGATTAGATCTTATTTATCATTATGTTTCTCACATGGAATAGTATAACCACAATCTAGAATTTTCTATACATTATGGTGAAAATTTAAAATAGAATATAGATAAATTAGAATGAATTATTAACCTAGAATGAATAAATATTTAAAAGGGTAAAGTGAAGGTCTCTGGCATATGGTTCATGATTAGGTGAAATGAAATGTTTTAATTATATGATGATCATAAATTCATGTTACCTTGTATATAATGCTATGTTGTACTAATGATTTCTATTGACTATGAGATGATCTTAGATTTGGAAGAAGCGAGTGGTACAAAATTAACCTCATGACAAAGAGGTAAGTACTTTTATTTATAGTAGCAATGACCCACCTAGTGTTAATTACATTATCTCTATAATATATTTAGTCGTTTGAATATGAGCATGTCAATTTCAAATAATACAATAGTTATCATAATGAGAGTAATGGTGAGAGTGTTGTTTGGGCGGGGGAGATTTAAATATTATGGTAACATTCACTATATGAACTATTTTAAATATTATAGATAGATGAGAAGGGCAATGTTGCATGGTGATTTGATATTATTGATTTAATGAATTAATGCTTTTAGATTGTGGATAGTTGTAGGAATACTTCGAGGTGATTATTATAAAAGTTCGTTGCCATGTTAACTATTGAATGAGTAAATAAAACCTCGTATATACAAGACATTTGGAAGATAATTGAAATTGAATAATTTATAAATATTTTAATATAAAAACTTAAAAAGAGTTCTCTATGCTGTGAATAATCTCCTCCTTACAACATCATCACCTATACCAACTTCCATCATGTCCAAATTCTTTTGGTAATGTAGCGTCCATGATGGTTTTACTATTAATTGAATTCTTCTACAACATACTAAAGCTAAAAGCAATATTGCCTTCAAGTGTCAAACAGCATTAATTCTAGTGGGAACATTTAAGACTTCTGTAATATAATATCAAATAGAATATTATGTGTATATATGTATTGACCTCAATATTAAATGAAGGTGGTAACATCAAATACTTGGTGTTGATATTAATGTCATGTTACTTATAATCTTATGATATTATTGATGCATCAAGAGGTGACTAAACAGCAACACCATCGATTATATTACTAGGTTGGGAATCAATATCATCACTATATTGATGGCTTTGTTTCAAGCAAGAGGTTTACAATTGACTCATACATTTTACCTTACCACCAAAATAATAATAATAATAATAATAATAATATTGGATATATCTTGTAGTTATATCAAATCCAAATAGATATATGAGTCATCATATAGTTAAATAATATAAATTACTAATATTACTTTTAATTATATATTGTGCAATATCAATTTATAACATTTCAGTTATTAAATGATAACATTTCAATTACTTTATTTAATTATAATTCATTTCAATAAATATATCGATTATTGAATTGGAATATGAAGACACGTGTGTAACTATTGTTTTGTTACAAGAGAACAAAGATCATTTTGAGTAATAAAATGTTACTTTACGAACTTTAACGATACATTCAATTTATATTGATTTGAGCCCCTCCCACCTTTATGTTGTATCTAAGGTAACACCAGACTTTTAATGCAGTAGACTAGGGTATGGGCGAGCACCATCCTCATAGTTTACCTTGTTGTTTAGACATTACTGTTCTATCAAAAGTGAGTCCATCCATCTCGTGACTCTGAAACAGATTTCACTTTTGTGTTTCGTACACGCGGCTTGGTACGCAAGTGACACCTTGTCACTTCGTTTAATAATGAAACCTTTGGTACACCATTACGATGATTGGCCACTCTCCAGTCTCTCCTTTACCACTGCATTCAATACAGTATGGTCTTCTGGAGTACGCTGCATTTTCTTTTATGACTTTTGACGAAGCGTTCTTGGAGACCACTTTTTATCGATCAACAAGAACAGGTCAATATGCAACTTAATGGGGAATAGACGTGAAGATGTGTAAGATCTTCCTGACAAGTGATACTGACATGGATTGCAGCTTACGCTATTCTATCTACTTGGTGAATTGATGATGACTGAGTACGAAGCTTGAAGTCGGGATGGCTGCAACAAAGGCGAGAGGAAGGAATTTAAAAAAGGGGATGGAAAGGGGGGGATCGGGTTTTTTTTTGGATTTTACATAGCATTATATGGCTGGGCGCACGATAGCAGCACCTATATGGCTGGGCGCAGCTTCATAAGATGTCACAACAACAGCACCTATGGCCCTTCATTACTTTGCAGATAAACGATCCTTGAATACTCGAAACATTTTCTTTTTTTTCTCATTATTGGTAAAATGGTCATGTACCTGGCAGTGAGAACATTTCACGCAACATTCTATCAAATGTCAAATGCTGATGCTTTCCAAGTCTGATGAATGGAGCTCACACGTGCATGGTTCATGTATTGGGAGTTTTCTAAAGCCACTCAAACACGGTGCGTTTCTGGAAGGAGAAGGTAACCATCACCATTCTCTTAAAAGTTATTAATTGATCTTGTATTATATGTCTTCAAAGCCTCACAATCTCTCTTTCAAGCAAACTAAAAGCATTGCTCCAATTTCATTTCCTTTAATCCCATATTCATGAATGTTACATTCCATTAACCGTCTCTTTATGAATTTTGTTAATATGTTAGGCGAGGAGTTTGTAATCTTCCTGGTTGCATTTGTTTATACTAAAGTCTTACGCACTATAATGTAGACAAAAATTTACCAGCAAGTTTGTACCTCTTTTCAAAATTATTTATAATGGCATAGGCTGAGAGGATCCTGGCTAGAGGATTTGGTACAATTGATAATACTTCTTTCAGTGATGGATGTGATATCTTAAATGTCAATGTTAGTATTTAACTCATTTACTATTGCTAGAAGTGATAGCAGTCATCTGAAATGACTATGTTAGTATTTAATTAACTCATATGTCGTTGCTAGGAGCGATAGGCACTGTGTCAGATTATTGTGCAACTCAACAATGAGTGTTGTGTCTTTTGTGTGACCTCTAATATCTAGAATTCATTGGACATTGTCTCTGATCTACACTCTTTATGCATCCACTAGTAATGCCAAATGGCAGTTCTTCTTAGACAGAGCAGAACCAATGAGGATGATTAAATAAGATTAAGGGTTTTTAATGATTTGAAATTGATCATCCTCCACCAATTTATATATGTATCCACTTTAGAAAATGGATGTGTCTCATAGACTTCCAATGTTATATCTCTCCCTTTTAAGAAATTGCACCTTCTCATAATCGACACTTAATTGATTAATCACCAACTTAGTTGTATAATGATAGATAAACTATTAATTATGACCGATTTCTTCAATTCATCGATAACTATAAATCATGATCATTAATTGTATTAGATTGATATCTATTTTGTGGAATCATTGATGATGTTCGTACCGCTTCGTAACTGAGTTGGACATTCTTACCTTAATCAATACTAAAGCTATCCATCGATCTCTGAATCGGTTTATCATTGATAAAGTGAATATCGCATATGAACAATTGTCCACTACTGATCGATCAACCTTGATGTAATAAGTCAATCTGTTAATCAATTCTTGATATTGCCAATCATGTATATCATTATCTTAGTTTAATCACCATTATGAGTTGATGTTTAAAATCCTAAACATAGATTTTTTTAAATCTTAGAGAAAATATAAGTTTTCTAGAATTTGAGGGGTTGAGAACTTATTTGCTTGTAGACCGAACATTCAATGGAATGAATTATATGGTAGGTTATTGTGTAGCTCTAGTTTGAAATTTCTTGGGATATAGCTTTCTAAGTGCAAATTTTAACCCACGTCAGGGACCTCATGTAAGATTAGCATAGTCTTCTAGAATCAATGTTATAGTCAAGTAGTTCTTAGAGTGAGGGATGTATTCTCTTAAGATTTTAGATTTCTTTGACGATGGTTTAATATATATAAATTAGCTAAGTTTGTTTTGATATTAAATTACTTCAAATCTTACTATTTTATGAGTAGATTATTAGGGTAACTTTTAGAAGTAAGATTTATAAAGTTAGATATAGTCTTTACAAAATGTAAATTTAGATTATCTTTTATAATTAGTTTTAAAGGTTAATGGGATTTTTGAGGTGGAGAAAACTAACTCTCAATCTACTAATGCAACTATTAGCCTATAGTTTCAATGAAATAATGGTGAAATATACCCTTTTATCTTGATATGGAAATATCTCTATGTTTGTGTAGATTGTGAAGGAGGTGAGGTGTAATATGGTTAAGTTAGTAATTCTCAATCACTTACGTAATGATGACTAGGATTAAGATAGTTAGAGTTGTCAAGACCTTTTATGGAAAAACCTATCTTTTAAGTTGTGACAGTGAAATCAATCTCACTATAGATCATAATGGTGCTAAAAGCTTTCACTTGCTCGGGGGTTGGCTAGGACCTTAGAGATCTCATGATGCCATTTGGATGGGTGGAGAGTATGTGCATTGTTATTATTTCTTTTGGTACTCCTCTGATGATGAACATACTCCGAATTAGGAAAATTGCTAGGTTGGAACTTTAGATTTTGAGTAAGAAGCTTTTGGGAAACTTCTTAGTAAACCTACTAAATGGGAATGTGTCTATTGGGGATCTACTTAATAGATTCCTCGATAAGACTCAGATAACTTGTCCTTGAAAGATTAGATTAATAACGGTGTACCCTTCTTCATAGCTCATTCATTTCTTTTATCTATCATTAATTTGATGTGAATTACCTCTTGTTTATCTATGTAACATATCGACGAAATAACTATCTTCATGATCTTATATCTAACCTCTAATGGATTTTATATTATGCAACTAGTTGGTAGTCATGTATGCAGGAACAGGTAATTGGGATGGGAGACAAGCATATGGAACATTAAGAGAGAGTTCTCAGGTATGCAATTGCAAGTAATGATCATTCTTGAAAGATGATATAAAGTTTATTATTCTCGCTACATGTTTTATCAGGTTGAATTTTAGCTAATCAAAAAAAAAAATTATGATGCTATTTACTATGCTAAGTAGAGTAATCAGGTTGTGTGACATCATGTCTAGTGTGAAAAAGTTGGGCATTACACCCACAGGTGAGGGAATGAACCAAAAGGAAATCCTATTTTCAATGACTGAAGAAATAGGATAGTGGAAGAGTTATGTGGACAGAGATGTTTGGGAAGAGTGATAGCCTTTTCAAATGATAAGGAACAAAGACTTCCAAAAGGTAGAGGATACGCTAACTTAACATAAAGGGATATGTACTCATTGGAAGGAAATAGCACAGTTTGTTCAAAAAAAAGAAAGGAACTAGAAAAAGGAATATCTAGAGGTTACATACTCATCAGGAGAAGTGTTAAGAAGATTTTCTTGTTGAGACCACAATACCTGTATATGAAGTTATGCTGAAAAAATAGGACCTATTCTTTGGATATCCAAATAGCCAAGACGTTGAAGGATATTGAACCAAAATCTTTGAAAATAAGAAAAGATCTATTTTTATTAAAATAGAGAACCTGAATCACAAAAAATATGAATTGTACTATCACAACATAGTTAAAAATACTAAAGCAATCATTATAATTCCCCTTGATATGAAATGGCAAGAAGTTTTATATAATTCTTCTTCAGACAATGGAAAAATGCATAATTTGTTTTAATTCTTCAAGAACATGCCTCCATTTGATAATTAGTCCAAAGCCCAATACACAAGAGCATGAATATCTCTCACAGTGAGCAAGTCACTCCATGGAAGAGCGATAAACAATCAACTATTCCCCTCCCTACCACCAAAGTGGACTATGATTGATGTTTATAAAAATCTAAGATATTGTAGAAAATTGTTCTAGAGGCTGATGATGCAATCAGAGAATGCAACAAAGAGATAGAAATTTTAAACTGCATACAAAGAACAACAAAACTTGGTCTGATAGGTAAGCTCTATTAATTTTTAGTATTTTACTGATGCAACAAAATCATTATCTATTGCATTATCTATATGTGCATAGAATCAGATGGGACATCTTGTGTGTTTTAGTTCTTTCTTTCCAAATGAAAATGACAAACCCTCAGTCAGATCTAATTCCTCTGAAACCCTCTTGCACTTCCATGGGCGTATCCATACCATATTTGATGTTTGATGCATATACTCCACCAATTGCATCTACCTATCCTAAAAAGATGGAATTTCCTATGATGATTCGTTCTAGCCAAACAAATGTAATGGTCCATGGGGAAAATGTTATTCTATTGATACCATTATTCATTTCCCCATCTACAATTCTCACACTGGAAAATCTATCTAAATCATTTAACAATGCCTAGAATCAGGTAGCAATTCCAATGATGAGTAGTGACCAACTTGAGATGCCAATGCTACCAATTCTAATGTTTGTTCAATATTCTCAAGCATTGACATTTGTTTTACAAGATCAAATAGAATCTCCTGCGGTAATTGGATTAGACAAAACATGTATAATTTTTCCCCAATCAAATGTAATCCTACCTAAAAATCTTTGTTCCAAAGGATTCTTCCTACAGTGAGCAGGTTGATCATTCTGATCCATCTGAGTAGGTTTGAAATTCAATTAGGTCACTAGAACACATATGGATGTGGACAAAGTTGCATAGACAACTGTGATTAGTTGTTGGGTTCAAATTCATATAGGAAGTTCTAAGTAGATTTTTTTTAATATGTAATAGTTTTAACATAACAAGACTAGGTTGAAAAAATTCAATGTACATAATAATTTATCATTGGAATGTTTGTAAATCTGCACTTCTTCATTTCCTGGACCCACTATCTCCTTGCTGATGCAATATGAGTAAACATGCAAAATCTTTTAGGTTTTAAAATTTGAACACATAATGTAGTATCTACCAAATTTTACTATTTGCTTATTACTTTTTTAGTCTATAAATATTTTTACTAATGAAGATAGTCATGTCTACATACAAAGAGAGTAGATCTTTTGATATAGCTTCCATAAGCCCATAACAGAGATATAGAGAAGAAATAACCCCAAATGTCCATAACAATGCTTCATGCTATGTCAATATAGAAACAATGGTTCCAAAGGTCTTAAAATACAATGATGAGAAGAACTCAAATGGTGAAAATGGGAACAGATGGCTACAAATACAACAAGATGCAAAAAAGGATTCCCAAGATAGTGAGATGAATGCCTTCAAACAATGCATGAAAGAAATGATTAGAATAAGTAGTATATAAGATGCCAATGCAATAGACACATTGAGTTAACAATAGATATCAGGTTTTAAGAGGCTAACAATTACAAGAATCAAGCAAAAAAGTGAGGGAAATGTTACAAACTCAAAGATAGTGAATAGTGTATGATGGATTGAGTAGGAAAAATGTTTCCCTAGTGGACTGTTACATTAAAATTTCCGAGTTTGACTGATTTGCAACAGCAGGAAATGGGTCTCCGTACAGAGACCATAACATTGTTTCTAACCATTGGATTTCTCTCAATTCAGGATATGTTATGGTTATTCTAATTTTCTACAATTTCACCAAAGGGATTGACCAACTGTTATTAGATGTGAAAGTTATAGGCCTCTGAGTACTGATCTATAAAACTGTCAACTCCGGGACAGTTTTGGAAGATAGTTGATAGCATGATTTGGTAAGACCCATTGTTGATTGAAAATGGTTTCAATGAAGTTATTTAAGTGTGTTCAGGAATACTTGAGGAATAAACAATGTGGAAATAGAAGGTGTGGATACCTTGAGGGACAAGATAAAGTTAGTGATTATGTGAATGCCTTGAGGTTTATTTATGGAGTAAGTGTATGGAACCAATGTAATGTTTGAGGATTGGGATATTGGAATGTGTGGTAGATTGATCTTCATGGAGGATTTATTGTTTTGATCCTTAAAAGATGATTACTTGATTTATTATGCCTCTAATGTACTAAACATGCTAATGAAAGCATTGATTGGATCAACATGATCCTAAAAGAGTGTATGTGTTGCAGGATGCTCTGCATCAACAATAAGGTGTATGGTGCATGCTTGGAATGTACCATATTCATAATGAGTGAAACTGTGAATACAATGATTTGTATCTTTAACCAGAGTACTGGTGAAGCATTGTAGAATCTCATTCCCATGAAAGCGTGGCTATGACATCATTTGAAAGTTACTTTTGTGGCTTTGATTGTGTTTCTTTTGCATTGATTCTTGCAGAAAAGAGAAGTTGGATGCAAAGAAAAAAATATATTTTTTTGTTGACAATAGTGAGTAGTTAGTGACATACAAGTTGTATGTCAGTTTCTGGATTCAATTGTGTAGCATTATTTAACCATCAACGTTTCAGATCATACTACATGATCCATCATCAGGATGCTACTAGAGAGAAAGGAAACATAAAATCCATCATTTTTATGTTTCCTTTCCTTTCTCTCTAGCAGCATCCTGATGATGGATCATGTAGTATGATCCGAAACATTGATGGTTAAATAATGCTACACAATTGAATCCAAAAAATGACATATAATAATATGGATTGTGGAAATCTAATGGATCTTTTTGACATAAAAGTTACAATAATTTGGATTGTGGAAATCTAATGGATCTTTCTAATATAATCTAGGGTATAGATGTCTAAAGATATAATCCAGTATAGATGTCTAGAACTATTTCCTCTTCTGGTATTTTGAAATCCATGCAATGCCTAGTGATCATGCCTTGCTTTCTTGCTACTTCTAGTGTTTGACAAACATGTTAGGGTTCCTACAAAATAGTTGGCTTGAAGCCAAAAATGGAAATTTAATAAAATAGGAAAAAATTAAAATAGCATGAGCTCTGGTTACTAATATTTTATTGGATGAGAAGTTCTGGAAACAACTTTGGCAATTTTGATCATGGCAGATTTTCTGAGTATTACATAATGGTTGATCAGAAATTAGGGGTTACCGAATTCCTTCAGCCAGTCATTGATTACTTGTAGGATTGACGTTGATTTGAGGAAGGAGTTTAGTAGCACTATAATTCAAATTTTTGATAGCTCAATTGTAATCAGAAACTAAATAGCATGGAGGAGATCTTGGGTCATGGGCATCTCATTTCATGTCTATAGGGTTTGAAACTTATGTAAACAAGTTGATTTTCTTCCTAGAATAATAAATTATGAATATTATTTTTACTGGCAACAGCAATAAGTGTTATTCCTTCTCTAGTTGTTGTGTGTAATTTGAGTCCAAACACTCAAACCCTTTCCTATGATAGCATTTCTATTCAAAAGGATACCAATATAAAAAGAGGGAAAATCATTGAAATCTCCAGAAATTCAGAATGTCAAACATTTCAGAAATGGTCTATTCGCTAGAAACTAGTCAAAGATTAAAAGCTTATACTCAATCTATTGAGAGTCTTTCATCACTAACATGACATTAACATAACATATGACATGTTTTAGCCCAAGAAATTCTAGGTTCTTAGCTAAACCTACTAACCCCACTAGCATGGAAGGGCATGCACATTTAGGAACATGGAAAAATTGTACCCCTGCAACCTCTATCTCCATATAAGCTTGTAGTAAGTTTAAAAAGTTCAAAAACATTCACTTAGCATCTATAATGTGCAAGGTCAACAATTGTTCATATACGATTCCTCAGTTTTTATTCAAAACTACCTACTAGGTCAATAAGCCCAATTAGCCCTCTACTTGCTATTTTTCACCATTTTCTCTTAAAATGCCTTAATGACCCCCAAAACTAACTTGGTTTAGGGATACCCTTTTGGATTCTCTGTAATATTTTGTTGGTCTTGATTCCTCAATTGGACCATACGAGCCAATGCACAAAAGTAGGGTTTGTAGAGGGTTTGTAGCCTATAACAGAGACAGTGACAAAATCAACTCCCACACATGGAAATCAACTAGGAACCTCAAGATGATTGTTTGAAAATATCAAATACTACTCAGGCTGCAACTTTTCTTCACACTCTAAGGACCCACGTGCTCAAATTCATAATCTACTAGTGCATTTGGAGCTCACTATTATAGTTATGCATACACAGCCAGGAGCTAGGGCTTGCTATTAAAATAGGAGGAGGTATTGTACAGCTCTGCAGCCACATGTTTTGGAAAGATAAATGAGTGTACTTTATGATTCTAAAACCTATTTACAATTCCTTAGGTTATTTTTTAAGCGATAAGCAATTTAACACTAGACAGACACTTCCAGAACAGCAAGCAGGTCATTTTAAGATCATTTTTATAGCTCACTCAAATGAACCCAAATCCTAAAACCCAAAACTAGAAAGATTTAGAAAATGACTAATACTTCAAATTTCATGCATCACAGTTGTAGGAATGCTTCCGGTTTCACACGTGCAAGAGAAAAACATCAAAATTTCACTCCAAACACACAGCCAGAACTTTCTATTCACTTCTCATCCGTACAATGATGTTTTTCAAAGCTTCATAACACTAAAAGCAATCTTTCCTATCAATTTGGGTCATTAATGAGCCATTGAGAGCTCATGGAGGACAAATGCTATGAAAGTTGCACAATTTTTGCAAAAAGTTG
Source organism: Chamaecyparis obtusa (assembly GCA_027943335.1). Lineage (NCBI taxonomy): Eukaryota > Viridiplantae > Streptophyta > Pinopsida > Cupressales > Cupressaceae > Chamaecyparis > Chamaecyparis obtusa. The sequence goes on from BSBK01006812.1 coordinate 151,458, forward strand.
CAACTATGTAACTTTTGTTGCATATTTCTCTCCACCCATGAAACTGAAGCATCTAATGAATGCCCTCGACCCAAAATGATAGAATACAACTTAATTACTCACAACTACTTTAACCAACTAGACATCATAAAGACACCTTATCACACTTAACTTTACAAGTGACCCTAGTGTACCTAGGTGCCCACTTGGAGTTCAAACTCACTTTATTGACTCCTTGGTGTAGAGCACCTAGCAAACAGCAATGGATTTGATTGGTTTGTGAGAAAACATGTCATTTTGTGTTGTTGTGATGTCATGTTCATAGATTGAAGCCATCGAGATGCCTGTAAGGGCCAAATTGCCCAAGAGTCAAAGGAAGTCAATGGTTGGTCAAAATAGGTCAAACTCATGTAGAAGGGGTTTATTATGTTTACTTAGTCATTTCATGCATATTGGAATTGATTTGAGGTCATACAATGTAGTCCTTGAGCAAAAATGCAACTTGGTGCAAAAGTTGCAAAAGTTGCATTTTGCAACTTTTTCTTGCAACTTTGAAATTGAATTGGTTATGGCATGTAACCAATCCCAAATTTCTATATGAGCAATTGGAAACATTTTTCAGATGGTTAATGAATTAATTAAAGGATTTTTGCAATTACTCTACTGTTGTACGGACTGTAACTGTGTTAATTCTCTGATGGTACGGCTATGTATAGCTTGTATGGATTGGGAGTGATGTTTTGATCTTACAGTTAGATAGAGTTTTGTTTTCTCTTTCAAGTGCACTTTGAATCATTATCTAACTCTAGATACTTTGCAAGTTATACCAGTTTTAAGGTCACTACCTGGCAATCAATAGGCTTTAGACCTAACAGAGGGAAAATGCTTGGAACTGTGGAATCCACCAGTGGATCTTGATGAAACTTTGGGGATTCCTAGTTCCATGGCAGTCCTAAATAATTGTATAGCTTTTATTCCATTTGCAAAGGTCCTAATTTTAAAATGAAGCCCTAGGCTGGCTAAGTGAGGAACAGTGAGCCAGGGTCAAATAGATAGTTAATTTCTTGGCCACATTAATGATTGATTTCATGAAACTAATGATATGGTTGGATAGGGTGTTGAAATACCTTTCTAATGGTATATGGTATAGGTGTGTTGGTGATGTTTTGACAGGCCTTTGAAGTGGAAAATTGTTTGCAGGTCTGAAGCGTTGGAGACAAGCCCTCAACTAGGGCCTAGTAGTTTTGTACATTGTGAGTGTGGCAAAGAACTGAAACTTTGGCATTTGGAAGACCAAAAGGAGTGGTTTAAGATTTCCCAATTTTTTTATGGAGTTGTTTGAGAGTTTTGAGAAATAAAACTTAAAGTTGGTGAAACTGTCATAGGAAAACCCTTGTTACACTGCCGTCAACTAGGGCTTGATGGTAGAGAGGGCTAGGGGTGTGATAGAAGTTTATAAGTTTGGATTTGGGGAGGCAAGACATATTACTTGAAGATTCCAACACATTTTGGTGAGGTCATTAAGGGGAATTACAGACTAAGACCCAAAAATAGTCATACTACCAGTTAGGAAACATGTTAGTGTTTACAATGTTTGGAATAGTATCAAGGGTACTTAATGTCTACATGTACTTGATAGAGAAGATGTCAGAGGTGGATTTGGGGATCAATGAAAGGTGTTAGGGGTCTTATGGGTAACTTGGAAGTATAAACATAGAAGGGGGTAAAGGTACTTGAAGAAGGGTTGTAGAGTCCTTAGTAAAGAAGGGCTAGTTGATGAGATTGGGGTAAGAATCCACATTAAAGAAGTCATCATATCTTGGAGGCAGGTGACAGGGTGGGACCTAGGAAGTCCTTGGGTGGATGAATAAGGGATCCATTGGATGGACCTAGGAAGATTAGATAACAAAGTGTGAAAGGTAACCCTTCTACCTAGGACCCTCTGCATCACTCCTATTGACAACTAAGGTCCTAATCCACATGGATTGACCCTTAACAACACCTACACACACTTGTATCAATCAACCATCAGTTTCACCCCATTAGGTTCCCCCCATTTCTTGGCTTGGCTCATTTAATACTGTGCTTCTACTTAATATTTAGGTTGTAGTTTTCGTTGAATCTTATTTTTGCTCCTCCATACTACTTCTTCTGGCTATACTATATCTAGTTGACCTACTATGGTAATATATGGACAAGATTATATATTTTCTCTAAATATAAAAATATTCCACCTTTAGTGTTGTACATTTCTACTCATTGCGTCAGTATTTTTCAGCACATAATTCTTATTAACAGAAACCTTACCCGTATTCCTCAAATTTATAAAGATTATCATATCTGATTGCAGATTTCACTTCACTTGCTACTACTTTCTTATTTAAAATATTGAGTAATCCATGAATAATATCCAATATCTTCTTCCTTTTTTTTCCTAGACTTCATTTTTCTTTTCTAGTGCATATATCATCATTAAGGACAACTTCTCTTGTTTAAGAAATAGACATAAAAAGTGAATACTTGATACTCAGACGAATCCACTGAGTTACAAGCTTGAAGAAACTAACCATGTGGCTTTGCAAAACTCATTATATTCAAGGAAAACCAACAAAATCTATAACATAAAAAGCCAATGAAGAAATTTAAAAATCAAGGGTAAAAATGACTTCAAGAGACAAAAGATGCATAGTATTAGTCAGCAATGCTTTCATATCTACTACTTCAAAATAACTAAATCCGTTAGATCATATATGAAGCAAAAGTACAGATTAGAGATACCAACACATATACTGAAGAAGCATACAAGGGAGCACATGGTAAACAAGGTGAGAGACTGAAAAATGAGCAGAGAAAATATGTTTACATTTTCGGGTCCAAAACTGCTACATTGTCAGAAGAATTGTTTTCCTCATGTCCAACACTGCAAGAAGTTTTGACTGGTACCAAAATAGATTATACAGATGAGCATTCTCAATAGAATTAGCAAAATAACAGACTTTTTGGTCTCACAACCCTTTTTATTTTCATATATATTATTATCTACCAATCTAATTGATTTTTAAATTTATCAAATCTCATTACACTCATTAACCTTAGTTATTTATTAATGACTTTAAACTAATATTCTTTAATAATGGCATATATTTCTATGTTTTCCTTGAGAGGTGAGGAGATGGGCATTAGAGTAGGAATCTTTTTGGTTTATCATTTTTAGTGAGATCAATATCAGATTAAGGATCATGACTTTGCCATGGGTTGGGAAATTGTTTATGGAGAAGGGAGAAAGTGTGTGCAGTCCTAATTTTTTACATAGAGGTAATTTGGAGATATCAATGGGAGTGTCAAAGATATCTGTACAAAGGATCTGTAGATCAATATAGTGTCAAAGATACCTATACAAAGGAGAGCAAGAATGTCACAAAATTAAATTAGAAGGACAAGAACCAAGCAAATAAAAGCGGTAATTTAAAGAGAAGATAGTTGAATTGGTTCTCGTTTCTTAAGTCTCTAATATTTTCGAAAGAAAAAGCCTCCAAATTGGGGAGGTGTATCCAAATTGGATAACAAAAGTGAGCATAACAAATATTCATTGAACATACCTTCAATGCAGAGTTCTCTTATGCCCAGAATTGATCCTTCAATAAAAACTTCTCAGAGCTCTCTTGCACCCAGAATTGATCCTTCGAGAAAAACTTCCTAATGCACAGGAATTGCTGTTTCTATCGACACCGAACGGATTTGGAGATTTTATTAAAAAATTTGGTGGTTTCCCTTTTGGTTTCTTCCCGCTCTCCTATGCCCAAAATGCATGCCTGCCTTCTACGCATGAATTGAAACTAAACCTGTTCAAAAATGGATAAGAAGAAATGTTATAAAGCTGCATTATATGTTTTTCTACTATTAACGTAATTTTTTAATGTGCTGAAAATTTTCTATTCATAATTAATTTGATGTTTAGATTTAAGTGGTAAATAAATTAATAATAAATAAATATATTTGTTTTTGGAAGTAAATTTAGATTTTTAGGGTATTTAAATTGATTACTTTTAAAATATTTATATAATTTGAATTTTAATCAATAATTTTCCAAATATTTTATGATAAAATATTGCTGTCTATTCGTATTTTGTAAAATAGGCATTTTATCTTTTATCTATTTTCTTTAGTATCTATTTCAAAACTCAAATGATGAGAACCAATTCATAGTTGATCAACTATCATAGTAAATAAATTTATAAGCAAATAAATATATTAAAATAATAAAAGGTCAAGGAGATAGATAATTAGGAGGCCTAATATTTCTATATAGTTACATCTTAATTTGAGATATTCTAATTTTTTATGAAATTACATTATTTATTTTTTTAGTGATTTAAGCCTTGATGGGTTCCATCTAATTAAGGGTCTTAACCTTCTTACCCTTCTAGTCTTAAATCATATTCAATGTAGATCGATTTTAATGTAATTAGAACTATTTTTTGTCAAAACCCATACAACTAGACTGCACTCGATTTTAATAATGTTAGAACTATTATTTGTCAAGACCTGTACAACTAATTTTGTTTACTTATAATAATTATAATTTGGCTATTCTTTTTTATAATAACACTATCTCTAAATCTTGTTTATCAATCGGTTTTGAAATCTCCAAAAACCCAGATTTAGGGCATGAGAAGGGTGTACATATAAGATTGCTTGCACAATACGCCTATTGATGAGAAAGTGTTATTGGTGAATTGGAATTTCCAACTCTTTGATATTATATTCAAATGTTATAATTATAAATGAGGTATAATCATGCATTTAGTCATTTTGCTTAGGAGACTAATATGTAGTCATTAATTTAATCTTTTATTTAGTAAGTTTTGTTTCAGTAACTAATTATTAGTGACTAATTCTTTAATCATTTAATTAGTCATTTATTTGATCATCTATTTAGTCATTTTTATTTGACTGCACTTGTGATTTTACCTTATGATCAAATCACTCACATATTTAGTCATTTATATTTGTGAAGTACAAAACATTAGTAGAATATGATCAATTTTAGTCATGTGACTAAAAGTTTTAGTCATGTAGTCACATATTTGCCAAAATGTACTAGTGGACACTGCTTGTCTGATCAGTTCCTTTTTTGGGCTGATGCTTTAGCCCCTTGTAAAGCTCTAACTTATTCTATCTTCACTTCACATGTCTCTTCTCTGCTTCTCTTGTCTCTAAATCCACTTCCATACTTTATTACAAAGGCACATCTTATATTTATATGCACTAACAAAACAATTAACTAGGTCAGCCTATAACCAATTACATACAATGCTTCCAAGTGAATTGGCTCAAGTGTGTTTACAAACAAAGATGTTTACATGTCTACAACCTAATTACAATAGGCACATAGCCTTTACAAAACATTATTATAACCACTAATCAAAATACTAATATTTGGTTGCATACTTTGTTCTGTTCTGGTGTTCACTATCTGTACCACTTCATTTGACTGTATCTTGGTCATACTATCTCATCTGATCATGCACTCTTAGACTTAGCATGAATACACACCTACCATCTTAACTACAAGGGCGCATACCAAAATTCAGTTATACGCACATGCACTGATGCTCTGACCTGTTGGTACTTTGCTAACTGTCCAATCTTCTAAACTTAGCCATATTTTAACCTTATGATAATGTGCATTGACTCCAAAACCCTATATGACTTTATTGCCATAATGACAACACTATATCTAGTCATATACAATAGTATAGTCAATTTGCCAACAGATGGCTAGTGGAAATTTGGAAGATGATGAGGATAACACAGACCTCTTCCTATTTCTGTAGGAAGAATGAGCCATGACCCTGATGTCTAAACGTCTACGTGGGAGATCCTAGCTGCTACTGCTTCCATGAGGTTTTTAGTGTGGGTCAGGCCTGTTGGCCCCAGTTTCCATATTTTTCTTTCCTATTTTATCTTTAAGGTTTTGAGACTCTGGTTTAGCCCTGTGTGGCATGTTGTTGTTAATAGGTTCTTTAATTTATGGTTAAGCTGCTCTGGATCATTATTTTTTAAAAGGACCTCTAACTTTGTTTTTGATAGAGGCAAACTAGACATTTTTCTTTGATGATTATTTACTTTGTGACTAGTTCTATTAATATGATGTTAATGTGCTTCTAGTCTTCTGTTCCATGGGCCAACACCCTCTTGCTGCTTTTATCTACCAAAAACATGCATAGAGATGTACTTGTGGGAAGTAAAATGGTCTCATTAATGAGAAATGAAAATCATTTAAATTTTAATTTCAAATCTCACAATGTGGAAACTCATTGTTATTGGATGAATGTAAGTGGGAAAGCATGTGTTCATTCTGAGAGTGCAAGGTTTGATTCTTATCCTTCTTGTAGTGAGCCTGACCAAAGTAAATAATTGGATGTTTTTTTCTTCTCTCGTGATGTTCCTAAGGATTCACATTCTCCCTCAGCTTCTTTCATGTTGGTTCTGGAGAATGTGTGGGAGGGCCCAAATACCTTAGAATATTAACTAAGGGTCATGGATAAGGTTTGCAAGGTTGACCATAATTAAATGTGGATTGATCTTTTTGGATCCTACTTTAAAGATAAGAGTATTCCACTATTTCTCTTTTTGGTGACAAATCTTAGAAGTAATTTCAAAATATTAAAAAATTAATTCTATGGATATGTGTCACATACTAGGAATGGTCTCTAATATTTACATCTCTAAGGCCTATGATAGGGTTACGTTTGAGTTTCTCTTTAAAGTGCTAAAGAAGCTAGGGTTTAAATAAATATTGGTCAACCTTATTAGGAAAGGTATGGAGATGATTTGATTCTCTGTTATTGTTGATGGGATCCTAAGGGGATTCTTTCAAGAAAGAAAGGGCCTTACAAAAGGAGAACCATCATCCCCTCACTTATTTATCATTATTACAAAAGTTTTGGGTAGGAATTTCTTAAATCTTGTAAGTATGGGTAGACTCAAAGGTTTTAAGGCTGCTTCTATCATAACCCCATTCTATATATTTTAGTAGTTCATGGATGATATCATTATTTTTGGGAAGCCTTATGTGTTATACTTATTAAGTTTTTTCTTCCATTGATTTTCATTAATGTAAAAGCCTCCACACTGACACTCTACAAGTATCGATTGGTTGTTGGTAGTTTTCAGGTTTTAGGAATTGTAGCCTAATTTTAGTTTTTCACTTCTCAATTCCCTAGAGAAATCTATGGTAAAAGAGATTGATAATGCTAAGGTTCAAAGGAAGAAAAACTAATTCCACTTCATCGAGGTCTTATCTACTAAATAGATGATTTCCATCTTTCTTTGTGCCTGCACAAGAAGATTAGAGTGATGGATCTCCAAAATATACTACACATCCCTTGACCAACCTTCTTAATACCCTTGAACCTAACAAGAAAAAGTGTACTATATTTATAGGCACTATCAAAATTTCTTCCCAACCTAAGAATCTTGAAACCCCCATACCCCTATTACTGAGAATGACCACAGAGAGATCTAGCATAAATAATCACTTACCAATGAGAAAAAAAGGGAAAACCTAACCCTACACAAAAAATGAAAATTTTACTATTCATAAGATTGTAAATGAGTAGGAAGATGATGTAGCGAAAGAAAATAGTAATTTGAATGAAAGCATCTTTAGGAGGTCACATAGATAGGCTACCTACTCTATTTAAAAAGGAAATTTAAAGAACCTAGTTGATTGTTATACTGTGGTAGAGGAGGAGAGAGGAAGTTAGGGAAATTAGGAGAAAAGGTAAAGTAAGGAAGCTGGAAAATAGGAGGAGAAAGAAGAGGAGAGGGGTGGCCTTAGGACTTCTAATAGCTTTACCCATATTTCTAAGAGTAGTAAAATTGGGCCTATTGACCTAACTAATGGTAATACCATGAGAAGAGGAAGTGGACAAGCCAAGGGGAAAAGGAACCCAAAAAACATAGTAGGAAGGGACTTGTTCTGATAATGAACTACAAAGATCTAAATTCAGGGTCACAAAACTTGAAATAAAACTTGGCAGTATCTCTTGATTTAAATTCAGGGTTATGCATGTAGTTCAAATACTTACTTGTTCGTCTTGCACAAAGAGATCCTAGGAATAGGTGAGACTAATGAACGAAATTACAAGGAACTATTCAAGTTTCTCTCTACAAACTGGTCCAATGTCCTCCACCAACTTGGCTATAGATTCAAGGATGTTTTCTAGGAGTGTTGCAAATACCTAAATTTGATTATAAATTTTTAATTTAATTTATCCTTCTTAGTCACATTATTTAACTAATTCATGGTAACCTTCTAGCCAAATTAATCTAATTAATAACTATAGTTCAATTATTTAAATGGTAACCCCTAACCATTTAATTAATTAATCTCAACCTCTACTAAGTTGAACAAACATACTTATTTGATTTAATTAATTTATAAAACAAAAATTTCTTCTACATGGAATTAAATAATCTATTTAATTATATTTTCATAGGGTTGAAACACAATAGTGTGTCCCACTTTTCGGGATGAAGAAATTCGGCTTTACAGG
>BSBK01006812.1:165000-195000 GCA_027943335.1 Chamaecyparis obtusa
TTATGTGAGTTGTATATTTCATTGTATTGCTTCCTCATTGTAAAACTTTATTGTTGTTGTTTGTTAACACTTAAAAAAAAATTATTCACCAAACTTAGTAGCATGTTTTAGGTTAATCTCTCTTGGGTTCCCCAGCAGGGCATTACACCTTGCGTAGGGTACTTCGTGCGAAGACCCCACTTCGCATGAAGTACCCTACGCAGAGTACTTTGGGTGAAGGAGGGTCTTCGCGCAAAGACCCCTATGGCCAGATTTTTATATTTCTAGCTTTGTTTGTTTTTTCATTGTGTACTATTTGGATTTTGTGGACCCAGTGGTTTGAGTGAACCAGAGACGTGCAACACAACATCAGCACATCCCAAGCTTCTTCGACTTCTTCAAATTTTTAGTAGTATCAGGTGCACACATTTTTCTCATTTTTTATTGTAAGTTATATGTTTTATATTTATTTTAGTTAGTTATTTGTTTTAAATGATTTTTAGTTTGTAGAAATGTTAGAAAATCATAGTTAAATATTAGAAAATGTTAGAAAATGATAGTAAAATATTAGAAAATGATAGTAGAATGTTAGAAAATGATAGTAGAATGTTAGAAAATCATAGTAGACTATTAGAAAATCATAGTAGAATTATTAGAAAATGTTATAAAATATTAAAAACTGTACTATAAATGTTAGAATATGTTAGAAAATGATAGAGAATCATATTAGTTTGTTAGAAAGTATTTACAAAACATTAGAAACTGTAGTAGAAATATTAGAAAATGTTAGAAAACATTAAGATCTTGTAGAAATTATTAAAAATATTTATTGTTAAATTTATTTTAAAGTTAGTAAATATTAGGAATCTCTTTCTCAAGTACACGCATTTTTAGTAAAGTTAGTAAATAATTAGTTAATTAAATTTGTTTTAAATAATTTTTTGTTTGTAGAAATCTTTAAAAAATTTGTAGTTAAATTTTAGACAATAATCTTGTAGTATCTTAAATATGTTAGAAAATTGTAGTAGTAAGTTTCTAGGACCCTTATCCCTCACTTATGAGATATTAAGACACATAGGATCCCTTAGGGATCTCAAGACCTTATAATACATATTAGGATGTCATAGGACCCATTGATGTATGTTAGATTTCATTAATACATACAAGGACTCATTGCTTCCCTAAAGGCTCCTTAAGAGATATTATGATGAATTAATCTAACCTATGATCCCTTAGGACAGGTGGGTATGTGCAGGATCATGGTATGCCAAAAAGTGGCGATGTGAAAAAGAAGTCCCGATTGATAGACACTTTGAAAAACAACTATAACTTCCAAACAATATAACATTTTTGAAATCTAAAATATACATCGCATTCTATGCTTCACCTAATACAATAATAATAAACAGTTCTTTCAATTTGATGAAGTTTAGACTATGTTAAGGTGGTCAGACATGAGAGTTTTTAAATTTAGGAAACTTTATAGCAGAAAAATATAATTAATTATTTACTTGGAAAAAAAATACAAAAAAATATATATCACATCTAGACATGAGTCTGCTACTTTTATCTAGAATCTTAAAAAAATTATTATCATTTGATTTTGTTTAATGTGGTCAGACATACTCCTACTTTTTATCTTTCTAGTCCCGATTGATAGACTTATTGAAAAATAGCTATAACTTTCAAACTGTATAACATTTTTGAAATCCAAAATATGTGTCACATTCTATGTTTTTCCTACTACAAGAAAAATAAAAAAGTTTTCAATTTGATAAAGTTTAGACTAAGTTAACGTGGTCAGACACGAGAGTTTTTTGTATTATGGAAAAGTTGTATAAGAAAAATCATAATTGATTATTTATTTGGAAAAAAATTACAGAAAAATATGTGTCACATCTAGACATGAGTCTACTACTTATATCTTGAATCTCGTAAAAAAAATTATCATTTGATTGTGTTTAAGGTGGTCAGACATACACCTACTTCTTATTTTTTTCCTAAAATTTTTGTACTACTACATTGAAATTTGAAATTTTCAACTTATAGAATAATTATTTTTCAAAAAAGGCCTAGTATCTTAGAAACTAAATTAAATTTTCTATAGATTCTCTTCTTACATATTTTTGATATGATATTTATAACTTGTTCAATATTTTATGTCAACTAACCTAAACCTAATTTTTTGAATTTTCATTACCACTTAGGCCGTAGTTTGGCATACCATGATCGTGCACATACCCAGGTATTATGACACCTACAACCCCTTAAGACATTCTATGACCCTTACGCATCGCTTATGACATCTTAAGACACATAGGACCCCTTAGGACCTATATGACCCATTATTATATCTTAAAATGTTCTAGGACCCATTCATGTATCTGAGCTTCTGTTAATACATATATGAACCCATCATTTCCCGTAATAACACTTAAGACAAACTAGTATCAATTAATGTAACCTAAGATCCTTTAAAATATTTTAAGACACATATGAACCCTTTGAATCCTCAAGACCCATTAACATATCTTAGGTTGTCCTAGGACTTATGTAGACAATCCCACAATCCCCAAGCTTGAATCCTCAAACCTTAACTAGGAAAGAATACGACTTCTACAAGTAGGACTTATTGGAAAATGATGTTTTGTTCACCCCACAACCTCCTTGACAACTTGATGCATGATTCAACACCCTCCTGACTCCTCCTTAACAATCTCAACTTGAAAGTATAACATTCCCCAGTCGGTGGTGCTAGGAACCTAGCCAATTTCCTTGTAGCCCTCCTACTCGGGTAATTTGAACTTAATTAAAAATTTTCCCACACAAACCAGTAATATAAGAATATATTTTGACACCCTTTTCAGTTTTCTTCCAAATTTGTAAAGGTTGGGATTTGATTCTGAGACTATTGCACCAAAGGACTCTTAAGTCACCTAGGGCTCATAGGGCTAATTAGGGGCTTTAAAGAAGGAACTACTCACAATTGGATTGATTTACACTTATAAATTCTTTTAAACTCTTAAGATAGGGTAGGAAACTCCAAATCCATTGCTTGGTGCTTTGATTCATTACCCATCAAAATTTATGGGGCATGTTGTAGTTTACTAGTCGGTAGTCACATAGAGATGCCTACCTAGGGCTTCCTGTTTCTCCACCCTCCCCTACAAAAAAAATTATATCCTTTTGGAATATTAGTGTACATAGGCCATCTTTTAATTCCTCCAAATTTTATCAGATTTCCATGGTCGGAAGGCAAGAAATGGCCACAAAACCTTAAAACCCTAAGGCCTATCCTGAATTCAGGACAATGGCTTTGAGATTCTAATTACACAAAGACCAGAATGTTTTAAGACCTCAAACCACTTGAAGAAGGAAGAATAATGTCATAGGAAACCTATCCAATCAATCTCCCTTCATCCACTATCCGTACCAGGATGTACAAACACTGCTTCAGTCTCATTTTTGTAGAAAAATAGGGTATATTTTATTAATTCTTCAAATCTGTTACATTACCATGCACTCACACATTGGTATGACCAAAATCATCCTTATATATACCTCTCCTAAATTTTTTAACCTTCCTTGGTCAGTTAGAGAGGAAATCCCATACGTTATAACAGAATTTCAAAAAAGTTGCTAAAGTTGCAAAGCAACTTTTTAGCAACTTTTGCAAGATTTTTGCAACTTTTCAAATTTGTTGCATATCCTTACTTCTTAATACTAACTAGGTATATGGTGATGACCTAAGGCCTCTAAGGACCTAATAAAGACCCTATACTCCTAATTTAGACTATTTCTAACATAAAACACCTCTTTTTATTAGTCCCCTCAATCTAAGCATCGTGGGTTTATATGGCCACCCAGAGACACTTGATTGAACAATAGGACTCTAATTAGTTTACATAGTTTCTGAGGAACCTAAAGAAGATTTTTTGATCTCCTTAGCATCCTTTTATTCCTTTGATTTAATCTCTTTAGGGTGCTCCTACACCATACTCCCAGGGTGAATGATTCTAAAGTCCTCTTGAGACTAGTTCTTCAAGGCTTGTGCCGAGTCTCTTCATCTCTACCTCATCCATCTACATAGCTTCTTCTGTTGGATATCCTTCCCACCGAACCAAATACTTCTTGTAGACATTCTTCCTTTTCTTTTTGACAACCTTGGTGTCAAGTATCTTGTCTAGTTTCCTTGGCTCATGGTGTGGAAGTTCTTCTAGGTCTTGTTGGAGTTCTTCTTCTTGAATGCTTGCAGGAACATCCAATAGGCCCTTGTATGGGGTTAAGTCACAAACATTGAAGGTAGGTGAGATCCCCAAATTTGATGGTAAAGCAACCTCATAGGCATTCAATCCATGTTTCTTGATGACTTTACAAGGACCAACCTTCCTCATCATCAACTTCGTGTGTTTTCCTTTTGGTAACCTCTCTTTTTTAAGGTATACCCATACAAAATCTCCAATCTGAAACTGCAGGTCTCTCCTCTTTTTGTCTACATTTTATTTGTATTTCATTGAACTTCTTTGCAATACTTGTTTGACCTGTTCATGCAGCTCTTGGATGTTGGTTGCAAAGTCTTCACCATGGGCACTCACATGACTTCCTTGAGGAAGATCCCTTAACTCCATGATACCTCTTGGACTCTACCCATAAACAACTTGGAAATGACTCTTACCTATACTCCTATTGATGGATGCATTGAATGCAAATTTTTCGTGGGCAAGAGCATTGTTCCATTTTTCTCCATACTACTTGGTTAGACATCTCAATAGGTTTCCCGATGACCTATTGACCACTTCAATCTGCCCATCTATTTGGGGATGATAGGCAGAACTGAAATGAAGATTTGTCCCTAACCTTTTCCATAAGGTCCTCCAAAAGTGACCTAAAAATCTCACATCTCTGTCAAAGATTATTGTTTGGGGTAGAGGATGGATTCTAAGAATCTCTTTGAAGAATAGGTTGGCTACATAAGTTGCATCACTTGTGCTCTTACAAGGAATAAAATAGGCCATTTTGCTAAACCTATCCATGACATTATAGATGTTGTCAAATCCTTTTTGTGTCCTAGGTAGACCCATGACAAAATCCATGCTACAACTCTCCCAAGGTCTAGTGGGAATGGGCAATGGTTGGTAAAATCCTGCATTGGTTGAGTTACCTTTAGCCTTTTGACATATGGTGCAAGACTCCACAAACTTCCTTACCTCAATCAACATCTTGGGCCAATGATATAACCTCCTAACCTATTCCAAGGTCTTATCCATGCCAAAGTGTCCTCCCATGCTTCCTACATGCTTCTCTCTAATTATGTTCTCTCTCATAGAACACCTTGGGATACACAACTGATGTCCCTTAAACAAGATTTCATCCTGAATCAAGTAGTCTGCATATTGGTTGTGATATGCCTCTGAAAACTCACAACAAATTATGTAGATGTCTTTGAAATCTTCATCAAATAGGTACATGTCATTCAAAGACTCAATGCCCACACTTTGGAGTCTGATTTCTTTCACTGTCATGGTCCTTCTTCTTAGAGCATCTTCCACCTTGTTGGCAACTCCCTTCTTATGTTTTATGGAGAAGGTGAAAGCTTGAATGGATTGAACCCATTTCATATGTTTGTGGGCCAACTTTTCTTGACTATTTAGGAAACTTAAAGCCTGATTATCTATCTAGACCACAAACTCTTTTGGCAAGAGATATTGTCTAAATTTTTTCAGAGCTTGGACTAGGTCATATAGGTCCAAGTCATAAGAGGATTACTTCCTCTTAGCATCATTCAGTTTTTCACTGAAAAAGACTATTGGCCTTCCTTCCTGGCTTAGTACTGCTCCTACTGCAGTGTTAGAAGCATCACAATCTATGGTGAAAACCTTTTGAAAATCAAGAAATGCCAAGATAGGTATGTCAAATACCTTTTTCTTCAATTGATGAAAGGAGTCTTATGCCTCCTTATTCCACAAAAATTTGTGATTTTGTCCCCCTTTGATAGTCTCCATCATTGGAGCACATAACTAGCTAAAGTTCTTGATGAACTTTCTATAGAATGATGCAAGCCCATGAAATCTTCTCACCACTATCACTATCCTTGGAGAAGGCCAAGATAGAATAGCCTCTATCTTATCATGATCCATCTTTATGTTTCCTCCTGCAACTACAAATCCTAAATACATAAGCTCTTCTTGCATAAAAACACACTTCTCCAAATTTATGAAAAGTTTATCCTCTTGTAATATTTTTAGGACTAGATCTAGATGTCTTAGATGATCTTCTTTTGTTTTACTGAAAATAAGAATGTCATCTAGATACACAATGACAAATTTTCCCAAGAATGATTTAAGCACTTCATTCATGAGCCTCATGAATGTGCTAGGGGCATTAAATAACCCAAAGGGCACCACCCTCCATTCATACAAGCCTTCATTGGTTTTGAATGTTGTCTTCCACTCATCTCTAGTCCTGATTCTAATTTGGTGGTATTCACTTTCCAAGTCCACCTTAGAAAAATACCTTGCACCCCCTAAATGATCCAATAGGTCTTCAATTCCAGGCATAGGAAACCTATATCTTATGGTGATCCTATTGATGGCTTTGCATTCAATGCACAACCTCCATGTGCCTTCTTTCTTTGGGGCTAGAAGGGAAGGTACTACACAAGGGCTTAAGCTTTTGGTAATCAACCTTTTGTCAGCTAGAAGTTCTTGTATCTGCCTAGCCATTTCTTTGTTTTGTTTCGGTGTTAACTTTTATGCTACTTTGTTAGACAAAGTGGCTCCAGGGATAAGGTTAATATGATGGCTTATCTCTCTAATGGGAGGCAACTCACTAGGAGTCTTTCGAAAAAATGTCCCTATACTGATCAAGTAGATCAGTCAATTCCTTAGGACCAGTTTTCCTCAAGGTCTCTACCTTGACCTCCTTTCCCTTCTTCCTGTCATTGTTAGGAAAAACAACAAGAGCATAACAAGGATTCCCTTCTTCCTTAATAGTTTTTATAAACTCCTTTTCACCTATAAATAGGAATTTAGATTCACTTTCAACATGATCAGAATGGGGCAGGAATGTTACCTTTTCACCTTTGTGCATGACTGGGCAAGTGTTTAGTCTCCCATCATGATGTGCTTCCACATCATATTGCCATGGCTTCCCAAGGAGCATATGACAAGAATCCATTGGGACTATATCAAAGAGTACCTTGTCTTTGTATTTCCCAAGTTGGAACTCCACCCAAGCCTACTCTTCAATGACATTTTACTGGATCTTGGTAAGCCAAGACACTTTGTAAGGGGTGGGGTGTGGGACCGTTCTTAGTTTCAACTTCTCTACTACTTCAACAGAGATCAGATTATCACTAGAACCACTATCAATAACCAACTTACATACCTTGCCTCCAATTTTTCATGAGGAACTAAACAGATTCTTCCTTTGGGGTGGCTATTGGGCGACTGGTGTCTTTAGCAAGGTTCTCCTAAGTATCAAGTTCTCTCCCTCCTCAGGCAGTACATAGGATCCTTGGCCATTGTTCCCTTGATCCTCTTCTTCCTTGACTAGGTTAGCTCTCCTCTCCCCTTGCTTGTTCTTCTTCTCAGGGCACTTGGATGCTAAGAGTCATGTTTGATGGCACCTATAGCACTTCACACCCTCTAGGCCTCTTCCCCCATTTCTTCCTCTAGAATTGTTCCATCTTCCTCTAAAGGTATCTCTAGGACTATTGTCCCCTCTTTGGTTATCTTGACTAGACTCCCCAAACTCCTTGGAGTTGTGTCTTCCTTCATTGTGTTGACTTCTACCTCAGAAACCTCTACTATTGTTTGCACCTCTACTCTTATTTGACTGGTCTTGTTTCCTTCTCATCTTCTCCTCTGCTTTCAATGCCAATTAATAGCATTGGTTGACAGTAGTTATGGTACTCATACTTAATTCATCTTGAATAGACACCTTCAAGCCTTGCATATATCTAGCAAGTTTCACACTCTTGGGCTCTTCCAATTTGGACTTCATCCCAAGCATCCTAAATTCCTTAGTGTATGTTGAGACATCTTGGTCTCTCTATGTCAGACCCATCCTCTTCTTATGAAGTTGGACTTCATAATCTGTAGGGATATATGCTTCCCTTAACAAACCCACCATCTTCTTCCAAGTGGTGAGTGGTCTCTTTCCTTCACTCTTTCATCTTGAGTGAAATTCCACCATGTGAGGGCAAACCCCTGTAATTTTAACTTAGCTATTTTTACCTTTTTATTTTCAGGGATGTCCCATTGTCAAAGAAACTAGAGAGAGCATCAATCTAGTCCAAGGCAACATCAGGGTCTAGTTTCCCATTATAGATAGGCAGGTCCAATCTTGCATCCATGGTTCTTTTCTCCATGGACTTCAATGTCTTCAGAAGCATCCTTTGATCAACAACCACTTGCTCTTCCTCCTACTCAGGGGGTTCTTCTTCACTCCCCACTAAATCCTTATCAAATTTTCCAATGCTTCCCTTATCCATCTTCTCAGACAATGTCTTCATATCTCTTGCTATCTTCTCCAATTGGGCCTCATATCTCTCCTTGTGCTCTCTAAAGAGTTTTGCCAATTCTGCATTAGTTACTCTACTTGGAACTTCTTCCTCACTATTATCTGCCATGGTGTAGTCTTCCTCATAAGGACCTTAGGAGCTCTGATACCAATTGATGTAGGCAATCCCACAATCCCCAAGCTTGAATCCTCAAACCTTAACTAGGAAAGAATAGGACTTCTACAAGTAGGACTTCTTGGAAAATGATGTGTTGTTCACCCCACAACCTCCTTGAAAACTTGATGCATGAATCAACACCCTCTTGACTCCTCCTTAACAATCTCAACTTGAAAGTATGACATTCCCTAGTCGGTGGTACTAGGAACCTAGCCAATTTCCTTGTAGCCCTCCTACCCGGTTAATTTGAACTTAATTAAAAAATTTCCCACACAACCCAATAATCTAAGAATAGATTTCAACACCCTTTTTAGTTTTCTTTCAAATTTGTAAAGGTTACGATTTGATTCTGAGACTATCCCACCAAAGGACTATTAAGTCACCTAGGGCTCATAGGGCTAATTAGGGCTTTAAAGAAGGAACTACCCTCAATTGGATTTATTTCCACTTCTCAACACTTTTAAACTCTTAAGATAGGGCAAGACACTCCAAATCCATGGTTTGGTGCTTTGATTCATTACCTATCAAAAGTTATGGGGCCTATTGTAGTTTACTGGTCAGTAGTCACATAGAGATGCCTACTTAGAGCTTCCTGTTTCTCCACCCTCCCCTCATGAAAAATTATCTCCTTTTGGAATATTAGTGTACATAGGCCATCCTTTCATTCCTCCAAATATTATCAAATTTCCATGCTCGAAAGGTTAGAAATGGCCACAAAACCTTAAAACCCTAAGGCCTATCCTGAATTCAAGGCAGTGGCTTTAAAATTCTAATTACACAAAGACCAGAATGTTTTAAGACCTCAAACCACTTGGAAAAGGAAGAAAAATTTCATAGGAAACCTCTCCAATCAATCTCTCTTCATCCACTATCTGTACCAGGCCATACAAATGCTGCTTCAATCTCAATTTTGCAGAAAAATAGGGTATATTTTATTAATTCTTTAAATTTGTTACATTACCATGCACTCACGCATTGGTATGACCAAAATAATCCTTATATGGACCTCTCCTAACTATTATAACCTTCCTTGGTCGGTTAGAGAGGAAACCCCATTGGTTATAATAGAATTTCAAAAAAGTTGCTAAAGTTGCAAAGTAACTTTTTAGCAACTTTTGCAAGATTTTTGTAACTTTTCAAATTTGTTGCATATCCTTACTTGTTAATGATAACTAGGTCTATGACCCTGTACTGCTAATTTAGACTATTTCTAACATAAAAAACCTCTTTTTATTAGTCCCCTCAATCTAAGCATCTTGGGTTTATATGGCCACCCAAAGACACTTGATTGAACAATAGGACTCTAATGAGTTTACCTAGTCTCTTAGGAACCTAAAGAAGATTTTGTGATCTCCTTAGCATCTTTTTCTTCCTTTGATTTAATCTTTTGAGGGTACTCTTGAACCAAGGACACATTTATGTATCTTAGATTCAATTAATACATACAAGGATCCACTAATGTAACCTAGGACCCCTTAGGACATCTTATGTTACCCACAACCCCTTAAGACACTCTAGGACCCTTATCCATCCCTTACACTATCTTAAGACACATAGAACCCATTGTTTCCCTCAAGAAACCTTAAGACATACTAGGATCAATTAATGTAATGTAGGATCCCTTAGGACCACTTATTGCACCTACGACCCATTAACATTCTAGGACCCTTATCTGGATCCCTTATGAAATCTTAAAACAAATATGAAACCTTGGGACCCATTGATGTATCTTATGTTTCATTAATACACAAGGACCCATTGTCACCCTGAATACCCCTTAAGAAATACTAGGATCCCTAAGGACATCTTATGACATAGACAACCCCTTAAGATATTCTAGGACCCTTACGCATCACTTGTGACATCTTAAGACACATAGGACCTATTAGGACCCATATGACCCATTATTATATCTTAAAATGTTCTAGGACCCATTCATCTATCTTAGCTTTAGTTAATACATATGCGAACCCATCTTTTCCCACAAGAACATTTAAGACATACTAGTATCAGTTAATGTAACCTAAGATCCTTTAGACCACTTATCACACCTATGACCCATTAACAATATTGGACCATTATACATCCCTTACAATATTTTAAGACACATATGACCCCTTCGGATCCTCAAGACCCATTAACATATCTTAGGTTGTCCTAGGATACATTTATGTATCATAGATTCAATTAATACATACGAGGATCCACTAATGTAACCTAGGACCTCTTATGTTATCCACGACCCCTTAAGACACTCTAGGACCCTTATCCATCACTTACATTATCTTAAGACCCATAGGACCCATTGTTTCCCTCTAGAAACCTTAAGACATACTAGGATCAATTAATGTAATGTAGGATCCCTTCGGACCACTTATTGCACCTATGACCCATTAAAATTATAGGACCCTTATCTAGATCCCTTATGAAATCTTAAAACAAATATGAAACCTTAGGACCCATTTATGTATCTTATGTTCCATTAATACATACAAGAACCCATTGTCACCCTGAATACCCCTTAAGAAATACTAGGATCCTGAAGGACCTCTTATGACACATACGACCCCTTAAGACATTCTAGGACCTTTATTCATCCCTTACAATATCTTAAGATACCTAGGATGCATTAGGACCCCCACAACACATTAATGTATCTTAGGATATCCTAAGACCCATTCATGTATCCTACGTTACATTAATACATAAGAGGACCCATTTGTTTAGATGATTTGATTAGATGGTTTTATTTGATTAGATGATATGATTAGGTGATATGATTTGATTAGATGGTTTCATTTGATTAGATTAGATAGTTTCATTTGATTAGATAGATTTGATTACATGAGTTGATTAGATGGTTTCAGTTGATTATATTTTATTAATATCATAAAAAATAACTAGTTAATACATATAACCAATGGACAATAACTATTCTGACTCATTCTAGAACTAACACATTTCATAAGTAGTCTAACTAATTTCATCATTTTTTAGTGTCTTAAGGGGATCTTTAACTAATAAGAAATCTTAAGGGAGGTCTTAAGGTGATCTAGAATTAATATCATAAAAAATAACTAGTTTTAATACATGTAACTAATGGACAATAAATATTCTAACTCATTCTAGAACTAACACATGTCATAAGTAATCTAATTAATTTCATCATTTTTTAGTGTCTTAAGGGGATTTTTAACTAATAAGCAATCTTAAAGGGAGGTCTTAAGGGGAGGTCTTAAGGAGATCTAGAATTAATATCATAAAAAATAACTACTAGACTAATGGACAATAACTGATGGACCTATTACATGTAACTAATGGAAAATAACTATTCTAACTAATTCTAGAACTAACACATGTCATAGGTAATCTAACTAATGGACATGTTAATACATGTAATCAAAGCATACATAAATCTTTAACTAATATGCAATCTATAGAAATCATTAAATAATCAAAGTATACATATAAAACAATACATGTATACAAGCATATATATATAAAAGAATACATAAAATTCTATATATTAAAACTATTGAACCATCAAATAGGTCCATCATATGCTTAAATATATAAACAAAGTATATAGTCAATTTAATCCAAAGATATTAAGTAGGTCCTAACACATGAAATAGGTATACATATTATATTTTTTAGACCAAATTAATTGGTTCAGACCTTTCATGGATAACATGTAATATTCTCTCATGATCCTCACTATCCAGTCTCCACTTACGATGTCCATGTTGAGATTTAACTGGATGGAGACAAATGGATGTGGCAACTACTAGGTGACTATATTGAAACACCTTATTGTCTGGTTGGTAATCGAAAAAGTGAATACCATGTTGAATTACTTTGATTTTCTTGAAATATGTTCCCTCTAAAACAACTGAACCTATAGGTCACAAATTTTAACAATATAAATTTAAAGAAACTAAATTTGAAATTTGTTAAAAGTTTGAAATTTAAAATTTACAAATTGAGTTCAATATATTGATGTAAAACATGTACAAATCTATGGGGAACAACATTCCATCACTTTCTTCAGGTTCAAGTAACTTCATCCTCTCTGCAGTACAACACAATAAATAATAACCAACTCCTACATTTCCACGCTCAACAATCACTGCAAAGACATTTCCTGCACAGTAAATTTATATATACATGTGTGAGTTCTTAAAATTTACTTAGTTCAATCTATAGATCTATATATCTATCTATACATGCAACTCAATGGACCATATAATGTGAAACATATATACTTACCAATTTTGACCAATCCTTAGAAATGATCATAATCAGTAGAAATCAAAGGGACATCATCAAAGTTTTCATCTTCATCTCTATAAAATGTATCAGTAACAACTAGTGGCACTAGATTCCATGCACCTACATATCTACGGTTTGATTGATGCATTCCTCATAATTGTCAACAATTGCATGAGTAGTCCCTAGTGTTCAATGTCCAATTGCGACCATTCATACTCATAACTGTAAGCAAAGATCACGTCTTTTCTATCCTATTGCAACCATGCATAGTTTTTCTATCCACACTTGAACAAATGCATATATAATTCATTCTATAAATATAATTTGAATAAAGAATACATAAAAAATTTAAACACTTTCAAATAATTTAAAAATGTATGCATACATTTTATCTCCCAAAATTTTCTATGTGGCATCACTTGAGTCAATCCTGATGACATGTCATTCTCATTTGGTGTGAAATGTGTCTTGCACCATTCAACCAAATCATGTGCATTTTTTATATAAACTCCCTTATAATTCATTTGATACTTTCATATAGAATGTTTGATGCAAGCTCTAGCACCATCATGTTCACTTTTCCATGTCCACTCTCAAAGAAACTCCATACATGTGGTGTGTTTTCATACGATGATATATACATAGTGCATAAAATGGTCTCGATGATTTGAATTGTGCAGCACATCCATCTGACCAAACATAATGCTTATCAATTTTTATACCTCTTTCTTTCAAATTTGCAAAAAACATCTTGAAGTAGTGTTCTACATAATGAATGTCATGCTCTCTATCATCACTTATATAAAAATGATATTCCTTCTTGATGGTCTGTGCTTCAAATGTGCTATGATTACCATCCAAATCTAATTGTGCATGTTGATAACACACATGTATGATAATAGTAATTTTCTCTGAAAAATAGTATTCTGACTAAATTACCTTTTGATGAACAAAAGAATAATTTTCTACAAAATCAACAACTGATACAATAGTTCCAAGTGGAAAATTGTCTCTTAGTGTTTGGAATTGTTGTGCTTGCCACTTTGCAAAAAAAGCATGATGAATGTAGGGTTGAATCAATTTTTTAATTTTTTCCTTAAATACTCCAACATTTATCTCCTCTTCAACATATTCTAACATTTTGGATTCTTTCACAAATTTTGTTTCATTATTTACATATTTGTAACTCTTGCAATTTACCATCTTTGCTACATAAATATTTTCATTTTTCAAAGGAAAAAGAGATAAATCAGCACATGTTTAACATATTCCTTTTATGCAATTTATTTTTCCAGCTACATCAACTTTTTTGTCACATAAAATGGATGAGATGAACTCACTTTGTCTAGTAGGAGGAGCATTTTTAAAACCATAAGTGTCTTCTACAAACTTTCAAAAAACTTGATAGTGGAGATCAAATTCAATATGATAACGACAATAAGAAGTTTCAAACACTTTGTTTGTCCTGATATAATATGGCTTCAATCTTTCAAATAATGTTTGCCCAATATTTATATTAGGATTTGAACTACAAAATGACACATACATTTCATGTTGTATTGTGTCCAAACAATGTTTTGTATGATATTCATATTGATTAGCTAAAATTCTATGTCTGATAACATCTCTATTATTTGATGAAGGACATGTATTATCATTCCAAAATAATGTGACCAAATTCTTGATTCCTTCATCAATCCTATCAGAATGAGGAGCTCTACACATGATTGTCCAATTGCCTTCCAAGGTTCTATCATCTAAAAGTATTCTCCTATTAACATATCGTGATATTATTTTCCTATTAAAACAAAACTGAGATGAAATTGAAGATATCTATCTTTTTCGGAGCATAGAGTTGCCTAGATGGATTTCAACATAACTTTTCTTGTAATGGTCTTATCTTTAGTTCGAGATCGCTTCCCTATCTGGTTCAAACCTTTCCTAAGATTTTCAATCATATCAGTTTGCATGTCAACAACTTTTCTCTTCTTTGATGTTGTGTCTATACCCAATAATTTTAATGCCCCTTCCAAATTTTTGTTTATAAGTACAACTGAAAGCAATTGGGCTTGTTCAAGTGTTTCAAAGTTATCAAATTTAGCCAATATTTCTCTTGCTATCATATTCATTGAAATCTTCTTAGCAAGACTTAAGGGTTGACCATTAGCAAGTGATCTCAAATTCTCCACATCCATTGTAAGTAAATGATCTAAGTTTCTATAATTAATATTTCTCTTTACAGTTTGAGCTAAATTTAAAATTTCATCCATACTAGTACGAGCACGTGATCTTGACCCTTCTCCAACATCAATTGCTTGAGCTTCCGTAGGGAGTGATCCCGACCCTTCTTCAATGTGAAATTCTTCGGTTTGACTTGACCCTCCAACTTCAGCTTGTATTTCACCGTCTTTAATTTTATGATAATATGTCAAGGCAGCTTCACAATTTATTTGTTCGGTATCGAGTGACCTTTTTCTAGTAGATTTACTTTGTCCTCCTTTCTTGTTCCCCATTTCTTCACTCCAAAAAATGTCTTTCGTGCAAGATCGCCAATAAAAATTCTATTCTTCAAAAAATACTTTGATCTAATATTTCTCCTCTCCAAAATTATGCCTTTGAAAAAATAGAAATAGCAATCCTCCTCCAAAAAATGTCTTTGTAAAAATTGATCAATAATAGAAAAAACAATAGGAAAAGCAAATTAATTTATTGTATTTGGTATAAAATAGAAACAAAATGTTTTAGTTTTATACCATTCTAAAGTTTTTACAAAATAAAATCATCACTAGCCGACTGACTTCGCTCGAAGTACCCTGGGGAAAATTCCAGCGGGGAATTTCTTCGTCAAACTTTTCACTTAGGGGTCTTCGCGTGAAGACCCTTCACACAAAGCCCCTTAAGTGTCTTCATGCGAAGACCCCTAAACTGAAATTTTACCCTCAGAAAAAAGGTGAACTACAAAAAAATTATCTTTCTAGGTCTGGGACAAGGACCAAACAAGATGATTTCTTCAAACATACGATGTCAAATGATGCTATTCGGAACAATCTTTCTAATGAATATAATTTTAATTCATATTGAGTTTATTATCACTTTTAAATATTACTTTGACTAAACATAGGTTGTTTGGTCATTCAACAACTTGTCTCTTCAAGACTTCGAAAAAAATAGTAAATTATAAAAAAAATTATGAAAAATATGTAGGAAAAGCGTATTTGTGTTACCTTTCTATGAAAAAATAAAAAATGAATTTCGATATGTAGAGATCAAGTTAGAGCATTCCAAGTGACCTTATGTCTAAATTATTGTTACTGTCACTTTATAGCTTAATAAACTATGAAATATTGACCAAAAATGAATAAAACCAATTGCATCCTTTAGATATTGAAGTTACAAATATAATCTCAAAATAATCACATTGTTGTCATATTTTAAAAAGAAAAGTTATGCTGATCCAAGTGACAGTAACTCCTTTAAAACATTATTTTTCACATGAACCACTTTTCAAAGGAGAAGGAAAAATGAATTTAAATGAATTTTGATTTTTTTAAAAATATATTTAGAAACTAAAAAGAAAATTCAAAAAAACTCTAGTTTACATCATCTTCGAGTTCCTAATAGTTTTGCGGCAATAGGTGTTCGAAAGTGAAGTTTTTTCTCAGAATGTTGATCTCCATGTCAAAGTTGGCCGAAAAGTGGGACACACTATTGTGGGACCACCCAATGGTTCCTAACTTTCACCTAGACTTAACCTATCCTCCAACTAACTATCTCATGGTTCCATCTCACCTATCCCACTATTATACTTATTAAGCCAAATCCCCACCTAATCCTCTTCATAATCATGTGTACATTCTTGAAAACTTGTTAAGCCACCTAAGTCAACTTTTATAACAACAATCCCAATATCCAATCTTTGTGTGTAAGGACCCACATGGGTCTCTTAAACACTTGTTACTCTAAAAGGAGTTTTTAATTCCTTCTCACATTCTCCAACATTCCTTCACAATCCCCAAAATCTTAGATTACATTCTCCAATATTGTCCTTTGGGGTATTGGACAAGAAATGCCTTTACGAGAAAGCTACTCCACCCCATCATATCTTCTCAAGCTCTCTCATGGTGACACTTGTCATCATGTTATGAGTTCAAAGAAGCACAATCTTTGTGCTCTTCTTTGAGTGCATCTTAGCCATTTATTATTCTCCAATCTCAACTATTTATTTTGCCCTTTCCAATTCTATAAATTGTGAGCTCATTTCTAATTTTATCAAGATCCACCTTTTATGCAAAGTTACCATGCCAGTTTCATCGCAACAACTACAATCTTAGTGCCATAATGCAAAAGCCTCTACTCACATATTGATGTTTGAGCATATCTTGAGTACACATCTATCAACATTTGACAATTCTACTCAACAAAGGGAGCTTCTCTTGGGTTTGTACGAGGTTTGCACATCTTTTATGTTTTCATTCCTCTCTTTGTTCCTATCTTCATGTTGTTTGAGTTAGTGTAGTTTAAAAGATTTAATTGATTATTGCATTCTATTTTAAAGTCATGCTTTCCTTGCACACATATACATTCCCTTTAGATTTTTCTATTAATGTTGGTTATGGCGATAGATGACTTTTGGTTAGGACTTGATTAGTATGGTTTCTATTTATGGTCTTGATACATTTAACAATTTAGATATTGTTAATGTTGCTTATGGCCGTAGTTGGCCTTATGACAAGACTTTAATTAGTTTAGATAATTTGTTGGATATGAGTTCCAGAGGTAGTACTTTCTTTTTAATGATGTTGCTGATGGGTAGTTTTTTATGTTTTTGATATTGGGGAACATGACGTGATATTTGGTTGCTACTATCAATGCTGCTTATTTTACCCCCTTTGGGCTATTGTGTATAGGGACAACACCCTAGCTTTACTACTTTTTAATATCAAAAAGACTACCAACAAGAGAGTTTTCACTCTGTAATGAATGTTAAGCAAGTATATTGTTCGATTTGTAATTCAAACTTCTTGTACATTGACAATTACATAAGATATTTGTATATTAAACTTAAATTTTGAAAGAAAAAAAATAGATTAATTTTTCTCCAAAAATATATTACTTTTTTTGTGATTATTTTAAATAGATAGCTCATCATATTTTATACATTTATAATGGTCCTCATTGCAAAGAGTATAATTACATAATGATTTTTCCTTAAACAATATAAACAATAAGACAATTATTAGTAATATTAATATGCAAGATTGAATATTAATACGAATAAGAATGTATTGGAAAATGAATAACTAAATTTGCATCATTAATCTGCCAAAATATGGAACCATATAGACACAAGTATAATAATTTGTGAGTATATAAGAAAATCTATTATGAATCGTATAAACTCATGCAGACTATGGGCATTATTAGCAGAGAACAAAGGGTTCCTAGGCTTCCTAAATTCTCTAGAAGGAGAGTGCTAGGTGGACTGACAACTCCCAACCTCTAATTTAACCAATATCTTTTTCCCCCTCTATCAAATAATTTTTGCGTCAGTAATTTATGTCTGTTTGCATGGCAGAGAAATTATTAGGTGGCGGCAGGAAATGGGTTTCTGCCGACGTAACGCCTTCCCAAATGAATTCTGCAGATGAAACGGCTTTAAAATAAGAAAACGCAACCACAATCGGCAATTGCTCAGCTATTTAGGAGTCCATTCTTTTGCAAATCATCCTTTCTTAATTATCGACTGATATTGAGCAGCGACAGGATTCGCCTTGAAAATCTTGGTAAGATTTCAACATCTCCTTAAAATGTAGGTTCGTTTCTTTCGACTGTTATTCTGTTTTCAATTCAAAAAAATTCTCTTTCCAAATAAAATAGCAAAACATTTCTTGGATAAAATAGAATTTCTAAACAGATTGCTACTTTCAATGACAACACCCACTTAACTTTTTAACTGGATTATCTCACAGAGCTAAACCGCGTCATAGCATTGGATAGATTTTTTTTTAAATCAGCCCTTGTTGAGTTGTATAACAGCTTGTTGTTCGTTGTTCACTGACAATGTTGATCTTAAAATATTCAGTCCAAATAAGAATATTAGAATGTCTCGTTGAAAATGTTAAGAAGTATATAATATGCACGGAGCAATTTATTAGAAAAATAAAAGTCTGGGGCGTCTTGTGCAACGAAATTGTTGTAGCCCATTCATTGGGAATCTAAATGAAGCATTGACAGCCTTTCTAAGGTTTGAGTACTTTGGAGGGGCACTTCCATAAAATTAGAGCTGTGCCTGAGATATTTAAAGGTGAGCCGTTTTATAAATTTTGTACTATGTTTCCCTGTAGAAGTTTCAGTTCTTAAAAGTTTTGTAAATCTTTTTGGTTTGATTTTTTTTGGTTTTGGTGAAAATAAAATGTGCATATTTTTTTTTGACATGCAGTAGAGATTTTTTTAAATTAGTGAGGAAATTTTCAACTACACCTCTATTTTCACTTACAGGATTTTAAATAATCTTCTAACCAGGCCTCTAATTTGACCCCTATTTGTTATATAAATTTTTTATGACAGTTCGGACATTTTAATGCCTTTCACTTTGAGTGTCAAAAGTTTCAAATTTACTAAATGAATTTTTAAATTCATATATTTTATTTAAAAAACAATCTAAATCAATAATAATATACAATAAGTCAGAAACTTTTTATTTGTGATAAAAAGAAAAACAAATAGAAAATAATTATAAATTAGTAATATATAAAAATTTCAAATTAACATACTAATATTGTAAATTATTAAAATAAATTGTTAAAATCTATATATTTATTATAAAAAGATTTGAATTTATAATAATCAAAATAAAAAAATATAAATAAAATAACATATATATTTATCATACATATTATAAAATAACATATTATTAATCAATATAAATATCATATTTACAATTTTATAAAAAAATTCTATAAGACCTCTACCCCATAGAACCCGTTCGTAATAACCGGGAGCATCATCTAAATGAGAGTTGAATTAGTAATATCCATATGACCCCACATACTTGAACATGCGGATGTGTATGTTTGCACGTTCTAAACTATTTTAGAATAGATTGGCTGAAATTTGTGAATGTGCTACAGCTTCTGCTTTGGGTGACGTTTCTTGTATAAGGGCAGCCTTCTTTTATGCACGTATTTTTAGTATTCTTTTTAAGAATAGTTTTTGTTTTTCATATTTATTATTGTATATTAGGTAGGAATAGAAATATTTTTATTCAACAGAAATAAAGTTTGTATTTTGAACCAGAGCACCATCTCTGATCAATATAGTTTATATTACTATATTATAATATAAAATTTAGAGAGTTTTAAATTTTTTTAAACAAGAATAATGTTAGTGTAGTTATATATATATTTTTATTTATATATTTGCTAAATATTTAATATATACTACTTTCTCATATTAATATAATTTTTATTATTTTATTAAATTTATATAATTGTAAATTTTAATTAGAAAAATTGAAAGTTTGTATTAATTTAAAGATATCACATTTGATCATTATTCTACTAAAGATTTTATTATAGTAATAATATGATAATGATATGATCATATTATTATTTTCATATATTAATTTTAATTTAGATTTTTTAATAATTTTATAAATAAATTTAATAGAAAATTGTTATTATTGTAATGTTATATTTATTAATATTATAAAAAATATTATTATATTATTATAATATATATGATATTAATATTTTTATATTAATATATTTTTATATTTTTATTTTACTTGCTAGGATAGAGATTTTTTCTCCCTTGAGTCTTTCCGAAATTTTTAATAAAAAGTATAATAGCTTTGCCATTTTTACAAAAAAAAAAAAAAAATTTATATTAATATATTAATTTTAAAAACACTTACAATCTACCATAATTACTAATATTATTTTAATCTATTATATTATACTAAATATTTAAAACAATGTAAAAAATTGTTTTACCTTATGGGTCTCTTGTTCACAATAGTCCTTGGAGTAAGGACCATTTTCCCCCTTCCCATTCATGTTCATTCTCTTTTCTAAGCCCTTATTTGACTATTAGGGTTTTATCTGTAGCCATCGCAACCGCATCCATTGCCGAAAACCCATTTAGCCCTTTATTTACAAGCTTCTGAGACCTGGATATAGAAGAGGAAGAATGCAGAAAGCTTAGAGAGCTTGTAAAAAATTATCATTTAATTGGCTTGAAATAAGAAAATTGACATAAGTTAATTATCATTTAATTCTAAGTTAATTATCAATATATTAAAATTAACTTCGTGCACTATGGTAAGAAAAATAACGAGGACGGGAAAAGCCTAAAAAGGCTTTGTTACATTGAAGAGGGTCCCGCCACATCCGCCATTAGAGTGTCAAACAAATACATTTATACTTTAAAGACTATCAAATAGAGTTAATGCACTGAATTCAAATATAAAAGCCATTATTTCTAAAGAGAATGGAAATGATATTTTAAAATATATTGATTAAAATAGAAGAGCTTGTAAAAGATTATCATTTATATGTTGTTAAATATATAA
This sequence comes from Chamaecyparis obtusa, assembly GCA_027943335.1. Taxonomy (NCBI): domain Eukaryota; kingdom Viridiplantae; phylum Streptophyta; class Pinopsida; order Cupressales; family Cupressaceae; genus Chamaecyparis; species Chamaecyparis obtusa. Next base: position 186,504 of record BSBK01006812.1, read on the forward strand.
AACTCATATTGATAAAAATAGATCGAAATGAAAGAGATATAAAACCAAATAGTCCACGACTCCAGACCACTATAACAAGATCGTGATTTTAAAGAGCTGCACCATCATTAAATTTTATAGCTGGACGATTACTTCAACATCAAAGAGCAATTTTAGCCTTTTTTTTTCATCTCCATCCTTTGGCTGATTGAAATCCACTCTAAACGGGCATTGCAAACTGTAAGCTTGCCTTGTCGGAGGGAATATGGTTCTACTGTGAATTGCGGAGAAGGTAAAACAAACTTCAACCTGAAATATTTCTATGTGAGTCGTTCATCTGAGAATGACTAATATAAAGAAATACCAAGAATGGATCAAACCATTTATCAATTAACGGCTGCTGTCTTCTGATAACAGTATTATGAAAAAATGGATCAGAGAGAATAATAAGAAACAAACAATACCCAAATGGAGATTATAGTGGAGCTGGAAGGTATATTAGTTTATACCATGAGAAAAGATGCTAAAGACTGCCCAAGTAGTTAAGCTAGATGATGCGAAACACATTTTCACTATTCCTTGCCCTATCCGGTGTCATCGCAATGTTTCCTAGTTTATTGTGTTTTGTTCGTTGTATTTTCTGTATTTGATATGATTTCTAAAATGTTATTTGATACCTAATTTTAGGGTAATATATGTGAGACATACAAATTTAATTTCTTTATTATTTCTTTATTGTTGGAAGCGTTTTTATGAACCCATGCTTAATATCTCTGAATATGCAGGTTAAGGTTCGTTCGTAGTCGCTCGGGGGTGCTACTGAACTGGTGTGTTCTTCTCTCATCTTCTTCAGTGTTTGGGTGACATGGCGGCGTTTCCAGATGTGCGTTTCGAGAACCTGATTGAGACCCTCCTCCTCAATAAGATCCAATTTAAGCAGAATTTTCTAGCAGTGATGGCACCACAGGGGCTCACCAAACGCCAGGTCATTGAGGAATGCAGTATTCTCATCTCATTTTCTGATCAGGGGATACTCGGCCAGTTGGTAGTTGAAGCCTTTAGAAAAAGGGTGATTTCAAGTATTACCAATTGGGATTTGAAGGACGCTGTCGAAATTGCTAGATGGTCCAAGAGCGTGGAAGCCAAAGATACTATTGAAGCGGTCATTGAAATGGAAAAACTTCGGAAAAGACCACGTTATTTAATCACCTCTGAGGATCGCGCTTGGAATTCTGCCCTCGATTTGCTACTGACTGATCGTAGCGAAATTCTCTCTTTATCTTTGATGATTGCTGAGGAGAAGATTACTGAGATCAACAAGAAAATAAAGGCCCTGTGGGAAAACCTTGAAAAGTACAAGGAAGAGAGGAGGAATGTGCACGTTGCTGCTGGACGTTACAATCCCCTAAAACGAGAAGAGGTTGGAAGGCAGTCCTGGGAGAGATACCTTAAGGAACATGAAAAGGCTGGTATCCCTAGCCCTGCCTATAATCAAAATGATATTCTAGCTGCTCTTGATAGGCATGAGCGATGTATCATTGAAGGGTGCAAAGAAATGTATTGCGCCGATGTTTATGTCCAAAACAGCCTTGATAAGTATATGAAGGATAAAATCAGGCATCTGGAGTCCGTGGGCAACTCTGTCAGCAACTCTCGTCTCCTTAAAGAGTACAAATGTATGCTGGTTGCGGCAGGTTGCGATTTGGATAAGGAAGCTACTGTTGAAGTTGACGACGTTGCAGGTCAGGCAGGTCTGAGTGGGCAGGGTGCAAATACCTCTGATGCTCTTGGAGGTAGAGAAGGGGTGCAAGATTCACAGACCTAGTTCCCGTTGGTAATGGAATAATAAGCTATTGTGGAATATGTGAATACCTTGTTTACTTTCAAGCTATTCTAGAAAGAAAAAACTTAGTCTCGCTCTGCAGGATTTGAGCAACAGGACCATCATTTGAATTTCTATTTTCAAACTAGGCTAGATTCTGTACACAATGTGTTCCCTAAAATAATTTTACAATTTTCTCTATGTTCAATCGTTTTCAGGTATTTAAACAAGTATACGGATATACTTATATACATCAGTTAGAAAATTATGGAAAACGGAAAAAATTCTGATGCAACAAAAGAGCATACCCGGCAGTTCAACTGACGAATCTATTTTCCATCTCTCTGTTGAATATTGTTATATTTCCGAGTGCAAGAAGCATATGCCTAACATTATATAGGCACTTCAAGGTTTATGTCATAGTCTAAAAGGGCATTTCAATTAATTCACAGCATTCAAATGCATAAGTTTTCACAGTCTATTATATAATTTTTAACATTTTCTGATTTTTACTGTATTATCAATTTTTTAAATCAATCTTTTAGATCATACTGTTAAAACTATCATTAGAATGAGTGAGCTAGCAAATAGAATAATTCAATAAATTATTAAACAATTCAGAACATGTAATTTCCACGACATGCACAGCAAAAAAAAATTCTTATGTCATACCAGTATTACAGATTTTTCATGTATGGACTGGTTGCAATGTTTTCCTACTTTAGTGATGACGTTAAATGGCTCCTTTGTACCCTTCCTTTTGGAGGTGCTAATTGAAACTTTACTGCTCCATTTCTCTTTACATACGATTCACGTCCTGTATCAGTATTGCTAATGGAAAGAATTTAAATTGTGACTTCCAAACTGTTGTCTTTCGAATTGATATCATGAGTGGCCGTTGATTCAGGGATGGTCCATTTGTCTCAAGAATAGTGTAAAACAACCGGACAGTTTTCTACGCAATGAACGGTGAGCAGGTTTACTCTCCGACATTCAATTCACACGAGTTCAAAAATCCTATGTATCCAACAATTGAAGCCAGCAAGAATGTGACAGTGCTTCCCAGTTTTACTTCAATCGGGGTATTCAGAATTCTGCTGGAAAGAGGCAAGAGATAAAAACAGAGCAAGATAGCAGAGATAAAAGACGAGTTTTCAATACATATTGCATATATTCATCACATACAAATCTGATTCCACAAAAGAGAGCTGCAGCGCTTTAATTTCATTTACACAATATAAAACACTGCCCTATATTAGCTGAAACCCTGCTCAAGCTGTTGCTACAGCAATTATCCTTTTCTGCCCCTGTTTTTGTGAGGCGTTACATCCAATTTTGGTTGCTTTCTATTTTGCTACAGCAGACCCCTGTTTGTGTTTTTCATACACCCACAAAAACTATCCAGAAAGCAGCGTGTAACCCTAGCAAGAAGTGACAAACAAAAAGCATTTAATTGCATTTAATAAACAGTCCTTTGGCAAAGTAGAAGATTGGGAGAGGAGATCATAAAAAGATTTTATATTTTAAAATCTGTCTGCATATAGTAAATGGGGAATGGGCTGTTAGAAAAAGTCTGACATGGCAAGTGAAGGAAGCAGAAGAAATACGGAGTAGTTGGTGATTAATTCCAACACTCCCCTTAATCACAACTACTACCATATATGATGTCCAATTGATCTCTTTGAAACACAAAACTTTCTTTTGGTAATGTCTTGGTAAAAATATCTGCACATTGATCTTGAGACCTACAAAAAACCAAAATAATTTGGCCATTGTTGATTAGTTCTCTAATGAAGTGATATTGTATGTCAATATGTTTACTTATTTTGTGAAAAATTGGATTCTCAGACAATGCTATAGCTGAATTATTGTCACAATAGATCATTGACGCTTCTTCTTGTTCTTGTGTGAGATCCTTCAACATTCTTCTCATCCAAAATGCTTGATCCGATGCACTTGTGACTGCTACATGCTCTAGTTCAGTTGATGAAAGAGTGACAATTTGTTCTTTCTTTGAAGCCCATGATACTACACCTGTTCCAAAATGAAAGACATAATTGGAAGTGCTCTTCCTATCATCAATGTTTCTTGCACAATCACTATATGTATAACCTATGCGCTTGAACACATTTGACTTTGCATATCGAATGCCATAGTTCCTTTCGCCACTCACATATTAGAGAATCATTTTCCCTTCTTGCTAATGAGAAACTTTTGGTGACTCCATGAATCTTGATATGAGACTAACTGCAAACATTATATCAGGTCTTGTGGCTATTAAATACATGAGACTACCAACAAGTTTTTTATACAAAGTTGGATATACATTGGATCCCCTATCATCTTTGCTTAGCTTCAAACTTGTGACTATTGGTGTTGATGCTGATTTGCATTTCAACATATTAAACCTTTTCAAAACATCATTAGCATATTTTGCTTGAGAGATGAATATACCATTTTTATTTTGATTCACTTCAATGCCTAGAAAGTATTTCATGAAACTCAAATCAGTCATTTCAATTTCCTTTTTCATAGCTCCTTTGTGTTAATGATTGTAGCTTCAATCGGATGATTCCAATCAATGAGATCAAATGTTTGAGTGGTCTATCGGTCTTAAATATTTGATATCTATCCTCCTCTATTATCATGAAGCATTATTAATATTGATGACAATTATTGAGATCATACACACACACACATCTATATCTATATCTATATCTATATATATATCTATATCTATATCTATATCTATATCTATATCTATATCTATATATATAATGATGATGATACACTAAATAAGATTTCACATGTGACATCGACTATAATGTTGATTATGAGAATCAACTTAATAATCAATGAAACCAACAATAAATGGAAATGTGAGCATCAATAAAGGCATAGTCGGTATGGACTGTGATGATCACAGCTAACATGGACTAGTGATAACCACTATCGACCAATACACATAATTGGTATCAATATATATTATGAGCATCAATATTGGTATCGACTGTGATGATCACAATTGGTATTGACTGTGATTATCACAGTCAATCCCATATCGAATATTGTGTTCATCTATTATATGTGAATCAATTATTATATCAACTATCCTGCATCATCATTATTGAGTTGTAAATTGATCATTATCGATCAGTTCAATGGTATATATTATCGGTAACAAATGAATGATTAAAATAATTATCAAGAGACATGTCTCACATAGAGACACATCTCTACATGAACTAAGTTCAAGTAGAGGCATGTCCCTATGATAGATATGTCTTATTATATCATATATATATATATACACACACACACACACACATTGAAAGAGTAAATTGGAAAATATAGAAATCTACAAGTATTATTACAAGTTACAATAGAGATCCTTATCAAGTATTCTCAAGTAAAGAAGTATATCATTATTGTATTTGAAGTTCACAGTTTTCTCTTAGATCTACATTATCATCATATAGGAAATCTCATAGAAGTTAGAATATTATTCTAACACTAGTACGCTATAGTTTTAGTATACATACATCAAGAAAATAAGATAGAAAAATTAAAATTTCCTCTATCCCAAATTTGATCACATCTTAACATGGTAACAGAGCTAGCATAATGAAAAGATCTAGTTAGATAGAATATATTTATAGGAGAAATATAACTATCATTAAAGGATCTGTAAAACTATACTCAAGCAAAATGGTGAGTGGAGTTAGATTTGAAGATAGACTAGAAGATGCCACAAATTTTATATCATGGGAATTATGAATAATGATTGCACTAAGAGAAAATGACCTGAACACATATATTGAAAGGGTTGTACCTGTACCAGATGATAATGATGAGAAAACTCTATGGATCAAAAATAACAACCAAGCCATAAAGATTCTAGTATATGCAGCAAAGGATCATATAGTTCCTATCATATCAAAATTAGATACTGCATATATCGAATGTTTAAAAATCTAGAAGACATTATGAGATAAATAACACCAGTACGGATCTTTCTCTTGAAATATAACTACATTATGTCAAGATGAAAAACGGTGAAACAATCATGTCTTACTTCATGAGGATAATAGAGATAAGTGATCATCTATCTACTATTGGTAATTATATTGACATTAAAGAATTATCAATGCTGGTTATAAATGGTTTACCTACTTCTTGGGAAGCATTCATACAAGGGTTGAATGCTAGATCCAAATTTCCTAAGTTTGAACGATTAAAGACTGAATGCATTCAAGAAGAAGTAAGATTGATTGCAACAAGAACCAGGACAAACATTTCTAATGGAGAAATTCAATTTCTTAATGTAAATTCCCACAAGAAACGGATGAGAAACAACTTCAAACAAAAGAAAGGAAATGACAACCATAATAGGCGTTCAAATAAAAAAAGAAGAGATGTGTCTAGAGAGTTCAATGTTTTAGATGTGATAAATTTGGACATCTTGCTATAAAATGCCCAAACAGGATCAAACATCAAGCCTCACTAGAAGAAGTACATAAGGATAATGATGTTGAAATACTTTTATTCTATTTAGCAATATTGAGTGAGATATCAAATAGAAAAAATACCTAGGTCATTGATAGTGGAGCGTCCTAACACAATACAGGATTCAGAGAACAACTAGATAGTCTAGATGAAGAAATGAAGAAGTCACCTTTGGAGACGATTCAAACTACCTAGTAAAAGGAGTTGGAACTTGCACTATTCAACTCAAATTGAGTGTCTCTTCAATTAACTAGAGTACTATTTGAACCAAGAATCAAATAAAATCTAGTTTCCATATCAAAACTTGAAGAAAAAGGGTATCAGATTGATTTCATGGATGGAAAGGTTCTAGAATGGCATAAGATATCAAATATCAAGAAGGCACTTACCTTAGGGACTCAAGATGGGTGCATACATACTATCCACTTATGCCTCGCAAGCCTTAATCCATGATTTATATTCTACTAATGAAATATGACATAGAAGGTTAGGATATCTTTAATTCCATTCCCTATCTTCTATGATGAATATTGTAAATGGTATACCTAAATTAAAGTAAGATCATGAAGCATTTTGTGAGGGTTTTTCTTTAGGAAAGAACTCCAATGGTGTTTTTCATAATAGTGAGAGTAGATCCAAAAATGTACTCAGACTTATCCATTCTGATTTATATGTGGACTACTGCTGGTAGCCTCCCTGGGAGGATTTTTGTATTATGTATTTTTTGTCGATTACTACTCTAAGAAAACTTGGATTTACATTCTAAAGTGTAAAGAATAAAAATAAAGTTCTATTTAAATGTAAGGGATTCAAAGCCTTAGTTGAAAACATGTCTAGGAAAGGAATCAAAACCCTAAGGTCTGATAATGGGGGAGAATACATCTCTGATAATTTTAAAGAATTTTATAATTCAGCTGGGATTAAGAGGGAGTACACTATTCCATATAACCCTCAATAAAATGTGGTGGATGAAAAGAAAAATATAACCATAATATTTAAGCAGCAAAAGCTATGATGCATGATCAAAACCTTCATGCCTCATTATGGGCTAAAGCCTATAGCACAATTTTTTATATCCAAAATAGATGTCCTCACTCTATCATAGACAATAAAACCCCTGAAGAAGCCTTCACTAGGACTAAACTTGACATAAGCCATCTTATGATATTTGGTTGTCCTGGCTATATCCATATTTCTAAAGAGAAAAGGGCCAAATTAGAACCATTAGGGAAGAGTGGGATATTTATTGGGTATAGTGAAACATCTAAACCCTATAATATATACATACTTGGTCAAAACTTAATTGAGCTTAGCAGAGATATAACCTTCCAAGAACACTTTTCTTTTAAGAGGTCTAAAAAATATTATGTATGTAGATGAAGAAAAATCTCAAGAAGATCTTGATCCTGGGCTTTAGAGGGAGACTCCTATAGAGAATGATAATGAACCATTGAACTCTACTCTTTAAGCTAGAGATTCAACCATTAATAATAAGAGACCACTTTGGGAAAGGAAAACAATTGAAGAAGAAGAGATTTGTGGACCTTTTGAGGTTACTTTAAGGGAAAGGAATAATCCTAATGGGCAATCCAACTTTCTCTCATGAGTGAACTTACCAAATCTGAACCTTCAAATGTTGAGGAAGCACTCCAAAAGAAATAATGGAACGATGCCATGGTTGAAGAATACAAATCCATCATAAAGAATGATGTCTAGGACATTGTGCCAAGACCTAAAGATAAATTTGTTGTCTCATCTAAATGGATATTGAAAAATCAAACATGAAGCTGATGGAAGTACTAAAAAAGATAAAGCAAGATTTGTTGCTAGAGGATTCTCCCAAAAGGAAGGGATTCTCCCAGAAGAAAGGGATTGGTTATGAAGATACCTTTTCCTCAGTTTCTTGATACACTTATGTTAGAGGTATTATTGCTATTTTCGTATCCAAAAGATGGACAGCTCACCAGATGGATGTAAAGTCAGTCATCCTTAATGGGATCATTGAAGATGAAGTGTACTTGGAACAACCAAAGGGATTTGTGACTCATGATCTAGTACTTCTCATGTTTCAAGTTAAGGAAGCCTTTATATAGGCTCAAACAAGCTCCTTGAGTCTAGTGTGAAATGATAGACAACTATCTCTCTGAATTGGGGTTTTCCAAGAATGAAGCAAATACTAATCTATACTTT